>JAGDQP010002489.1:38565-104100 GCA_022664845.1 Lepisma saccharinum
ACTGGTTTTATATATATATATATATATATATATATATATATATATATATATATATATATATATATTATTTACAAAGGATAGTATTGTTTCTCTCCTAAATCCAGATTTAATTGTCTTTAATCAATTAACGTATTTGAGTTATATTATTTATAATTTCGTTTGACACAGCTATGCATAACTGACAATTGTCGTTTCCCTGATCGAAGCAAATTTTTCAAACATTTTTTTAAGCCAAAATGTGTACGTTAATTATGAGACTAGAAACTAAACTGTTTAATGCTTTATACAATCGAAGTTTTTTTTTTTACAAAATAAACAATCCTTAGTTATATTTTTTAATATAACAAGAAAATCACTTTAAAATTGCATTTTTGTTGAATTTCACTAGATCTCTGATATAATTTCTTTACACAGATATTGTGTAAACAGATTATATAAAATATGTTCTAGAATTTAGCAAAGCATGGTATTTGGAAGGGTTTCCTTCTTCATCATTTTCTTAGAAAATATTGTTTAACAAAGAACTTTCAATTACTTTGAGAATGGAATTTGTATGCTACTTATTGTGTAAATTCCTTTATTATTGGTTAAAGCACATAGAGAACAAACAGAATAGAACGCCTGTATCTAAGAAAAAGTAGAAAATAATTCTAGATATAATAAGAACGCAATATAGTGTAGATAAGAAATATTGTAATGGGAAAATAAAAATGTATTGCGTTGAAGGCTATTGAATACAACCATCCCAGGAAAATTTATACGCTTCAGTTGACATTAACAACAGAAACAGATAAAAGTCAAGAAGTATGAATAACATTTGGTGAGATCATAAAAAAATAGAACACATGATGTTTAAAAATTCTGCTTGGCAAGTAATTTACCAAGCCTCAACTAGTGATACATCTGTTCCGCCTGCGGAAGAAACTGCTCTGCAATTGTACGTTACTACCTGTAAGGACCACAAATTTAACCTTATATGTTAAAGTTAAAAGTTGTTTCGTTGTTTGAAGTTGTTTCGTTACTTCCTATAAAATCCAATGCTTTGGCTCAACATGTTTCCGTTTTAAGACGGTAATGATCATTGGAATACCGGAGAACAAACTTAACACGCGGTTAAAAATAGTAATGAATTAGCGTAGACAAACAGATTAACCCTCGCACGGCAAAGGCAAAATATTACGTAAAGGTTTAAGTGGGGGACCTAAGTGACCCCATCAAATATTTTTAGTTCATATGTGTTTGTTGCAAAAAACTATCACATTCATTTCGTGTACATGATTATCGAATTGTAGAATTGTACTTAAGGTTGACATTTTCCTTTGAAATGACTGCTAACAGAAGATTGTTGAAAGTATGTTTGCAATACATTATGTCTACGTGTTCTTAAATTTTGCAAATTAGGTTGTATTCAGAGTATAAAATGAAGAAAACAAAATTACTAAACATTACTCGTATCTACGACTTAATAGGTCTTAAACTTTCTCGAAAATTATATCTGGTAAACTTTAGGTCACTCACTATGTTCAAATGCGAGATCGAAATTAAAGATAGCATAAACTCATAGAGAGAATCTTAGGTCACCCAGGGCCTGTAACTCGTAAACAGAATATAATTACAAAATAATTTACAGGTTAAATACAATATTACTTTTATTAACGATTTAATAGATTTTATTTTTATTATATTTTTTTGTTTTTGAAATTTATGGTCGGGAACTTTAGATCACCCACTATATTTAAAGCCGAGGTCGAAATTTTAGTTGGCGTGAACGCATAGAGTGGGGCACCTTAGGCCACCCATGGCCCGCAACTCGTAAACATAGAACATAGTTACAAAATAATTTACAGGTTAAATAAATGTATAAAACTATTAACATAGCGCAAGGCACATCATTGCAATTAAAATATATTCAAGGGAATCATTAAAAATAACATTTTGTGACCTTAGTGACCCCACTTGACCCTCGGAGCTTTAAAAGACGCCAGGTATGGCTTTTACGAAACCTTAATGTACATTACCAACCTTACCGTTTAGGTGGATCTGTTCTTCAAGTTTATTTTTCTAATTCTATTTATTCAAGAACGAAGTGACTCTAAATTAATTTTCAACTGAAACGAATATATAATTAAACAGATAAATATTGCATACACATTTTACTTAATACATATATACGTGCGTACATTTGTGACATATAAATTTGACACGAATTTTTATAACATTTTTCTCATTTCCTATAAACTTGACCGAGTCAATTTTCTTGAATCCTGTATCGAGCTCTTGAATATCACCCTAAAACTATTATAACAATATAATGCAAAGTTTATTTCCTATCAAATTATTTTATTTGTAGCTTAAACCATATTGTTTCAGTATCTTTACATCATACGAATGAATTTAGATATAACGAAATCGATTCCTTTTAATTATAGCGAAACACTAAGGTATTTAAAATTAATTTTAAAATAAGTGAAATAATACGTTTCAATGTGTAAAACGCTTTTGCTGAGCTAATATTTAAGAATACTCTTACCTGGACATTCAGATCTAAGAAAGCAATGTTTTCTGTCTATGTTACGTGCATAATCCTCCTTACAAAGACATTCCTGCGTATAATCGTAAGGTAAGTTTTTCGGTACGTTACATTTTTCAGTAAAGAAGTTTCCACAAAGAGTATAATCCTCATTTTCCCAACATAGTTGAGAAAAAAAGTTTAAATCAAATTTAAATTAAATATTTCTCAAGTTAAAAATATATTACTGTTTACTAGTGTACCCGCACTGCTCCTTAGCATTTTAAAACAACGAAATTGGATAGATAAAAAGAGAGCTGATGAAGTATTAACAAAGAAGAATGTTGTAAAACAAAGAAAAAAAAACAGAAGAGAAAATAACACGATATATCAGTAATTATTATAGAACAAAATATATAAAATATTCTCTAAATTTACAAAATGTTTTACCAAACAATGTAGCGGTGGGTCGATCTATTGGTTTTAGTTCAATATTTACAGTCTCAAAAGATCTAGCACAGGATAGTGCTAAATACAAGAGGCAATGGCTGAAAAGAGTTTTAGGTAAACATATACTTACGATATCGAGGGTTAGCACTAGGATATTTATTGTCATACAGAATGCTAATTGAATTATAAACTGTATTGTTTTGGAAGAAAATGGAAAAGGAGACTCAAATGGCGATAAGTGAAAGCGAAGAAGAAGTACTCTTTAGCCAACATTAACCTCAGTTGTACTTTTGTAGATCTAAGAAGCAATCACATATTTTGTGAAGAATTAATCTTATGCCATTCTGTAAGTTTTGTTCTTCGTTCTAGTGCCTCGACAACATAACAGTTGTTCCTTCTTCAGTTCTAGAATTATAAGCCGCTCCCGTTTCATCCCCAGTAGCTAGAGAATGTACCCTGAAGTAGGTTTTTGATCTTCCAGGAGGTAGATAAAAACTTTCGAATTTAGCGTGTTAAATTACTGACCCAGAGAAACTGGAAGTAGCTCTGATGATGTAATATCCTTTCTGTAAATGTCAGTGATGATATTAGTTTCTATATATTTAGAAGAACAATAGAATATGACTTCCTAAAATACAATGACGGATACTAATCATTTGTATGAAGAAAAAAAATATCAAATGAATATTCTTGGTTAGCTCCCACATTTTTACCTAACAACGTATGAACGAGTGGAGAAATTATTTTGAAACTTTCTTAAATCTTGATAAGCAAAAAAAGTTTGACATTCAATCAAAACGGTCAGAAAATATTTTGGCAAGTTTCAGGATCGAGCCGAGTACATTTGACACCGAAATCAAACCGTTACCGAATACTCCACGGAACCAATTGATACATATTGGGGCCAAAGCGCTCTTTATACGGTAGTTCAAGAAAAATATATATTAGAGTGCACTCGACGATTGTGTGCACGGCTCCGCAAGAGCATCTAGAAGGAGAGGGATGCGAATGGTTCATAACATACCTAGATTTTAAAATTTTATTTATGACCTTGAAGCATCTAAGACTCAGGCCGGTTTTGGTAGGGAAAAGAAAACGGGAAAGTGTTGGCTTGGTCTTAATTTGAAAATACAATATCGGAATTAGCCTGGTGTGACAGGAAAAGACTTAATACCATTAGTGATGATACATGTTCATACCAAAATTCGTTTCTCTAGTTTCAGTGGTCTCATAAATGCCTTTTTCGGGACCATTTTGGATTAAGAAGGCGACGTTCTAACGTTGTCTTATATTAGCGTGACCCACTCGTGATTGTACGCCTTTATACCAAATTTCATTTCTCTAGTTTCAGTGGTTTCTAAAACGCCTTCCTGGGCGGCCATTTTAGATTAAGATGGCGACTCTTTAAACGTTTTCTTATATTATCGTGACACACTCGTAATGGTACATCTTCATACCAAATTTCCTTTTTCTAGTTCCAATGGTTTGGAAAGTACCTTTTTCGGCGACCATTTTGAATAAACACGTCTTCAGTTGAGACTTGAGGAAAGGGAATTCTATTTGTTTATTGATGGCTCATCAAAGTGTTAGGCCGGATATTGTAAAAAAAATGATAAAAAGCGGTCCAGTAGAACGGAGAAAATTTGTGAGGAATATGATAAATTTTCCCCATAAGGTATGCATAGGGGAGAACACTGAAAAACCTCTCCTTCAGTTGAGAATGGACGGAAAGGAATGCGTTTTATTGATTATTCATCTACGTGCTAAGCCGGTTATTTTAAATAAAGAGTCATCAAAATCGTTCCAATAGAACGGCCGGACGGACTGGACAAATGGAGAACACTTAAACACTCCTCCTTTAGTTGAGACTTCACGGAGAGGAATTGTTAACTCATCTACGTGTTATGCCAAATATAAAAAAGAATCATGAAAATCGGTACAGTAGAACGGCCGGACGTACTGAATATATTTTGTGAGAAATATCCTCCACAAAGAATACATAGGGGAGAACACTTAAACACTTATCCATCAGTTCAGACTTGACAGGGAATAATGTGGTTTATTGATAGTTTACCTATGTATTAAGCTGGATATTTTAAAGAAAGATAATCAAAATTGGTCGAGTAGAAAAGTCGACTGGGCTGGAGAACCTTTAGCATTTTTTAAAAAAATATATAGAATGCAATTAAAGAACCGATCTTTTCTAGTTAAATAACCATCAAAAATAGGTTTGTTAAACTTAACCTCAAAATCGATACTTTCGGGCGAAAACAACTCTTTGAAAACCATAATAAGTTCTTGGAAAACTAATCTCGATTTTACTATTAAGAATAAGATCAAAATATTATGTTTATATTTTAAATTGTACTTCCAATGAGAACTCTTTGGGCCTAGCATAACGCGAGGCGTGAAGTTCTTTTGATTGTAAAGAGCTGTCTGCTCTGGGTTGGACTTTATTTGTGCTGGCCTTCAAAACAGTTTCCAGATTTGTCATTCTTTCATTACGAAGTAATACGTGTTTGAAGTTGGTGCCCGAGTAGCTTGGCTTTGCAATCTTTACGTGTGCTACCTCTTAGTTGCATTCAATTTATTGGGCTAGCCATTTGTAGAATTTAGTAGGTTCAAATAAGCTAGAGAGGGGCGTTAAATTTTCGTGGAGAATACTCTATTTTTCATACTTTACCACTGATCCTGCGTTTGGCAATATCGGAGATCGACGCTAATCGTTATGGGAGATCAATGTTGATAGCTATCGGAAAGCAATATCTTGAACTGTGAGGCATAATTATTTTATTAAATGAATTGTATATTTTTCTTTATTATTCTAACACATTATTGCAATACATAATAATACATCATTTTACATGTTTACATATATTTCACGTCTCTGATTTACAACATCTTGTTAATGATAAAATGAATTTTATGGGCGGTAACAGCACTATGGCTTACGCCCGTCCCGATACGGGGAAGCCCCTTATCTTTGTCACGTCTAAAAATAGCTGTTAATTAAAATAATATAAAAGATGAAGATGTAAAAGGTCTTCACAATCAGAATAAAAACCAAGCCTGTAAACGGGGCTTTACAAATAAAACAAAACTACACTATAAAACTTAATGGAAGCCTGTAAATGGGACTTCACAAGATAAAACAAAACTACACTATAAAACATAACAGCAATGGAGCATAATCATAAAAAATAAACGGTAATCATAAAAGTCTCTGCGAAAACAAGTAAAATATTACCGTTTGAGTTTAGGTTTATACCTGAGTTTCCCTTTCCTGCCCACGAGATTAAAATCAATATCCATTAAGTGGTCCTGAATCATGTCTGAAGCCAAAGATGAACTTGGTTCATCGACAGTATGTGCAAACTCGTCCTGAGCTAACTGAGCAGACAGAACGTTCGTCAGAGTCTTTATGCTTGTAGTGAGAGGCGAAGTTCGAACTAACTTCGAGACTTTATACGGACTATAAGTAGTCTTAGCCCGTGGAGTTCTAGAGCTCTGCACAGGTGTTTTTTGTCCCTGACTCTGCGTCGGCATATGGAGAGGAGCCTCCGATTCTTTGGGCGGCTTCGGAGGGTCGTCATGCACATCAGACACTGTTTGGGTTGATACATTAACTGTCTGCGTACCAACCGAGACAGTTTTAACTGCTATTTTGGCTACAACATGGGAAAACGCACCAGAGGGAAGGGTGCGCTGAGACTCTTTTACGCGACGTTTTGCATCTCCAGCAGATATTTTGTCTATCACCATCAGCTCTCTAATACGTTTTTCTTCTTTAAATACCGGACAGTCACGCGACCAGGCCGTGTGATCACCCTTGCAGTTAACACACTGAGGTTTCAGTGATGTGCAAGGATCCGCACCATGGCTACTGGTACCGCATATTGCACATACAGCAGAGGTCGCCTTACACGACGTGCTGGTGTGACCATAATGCTGACATTTAAAACAGCGGAGCGGACTCGGTATATAAGGACGGACAGGTAAGCAATAAAATGCTGCCTTCACGTCCTTGGGGAGTTGTGGCATGGCAAACGTCAAAATTAACGAATTCGTGGGTTTAAGTTCTCCACTCTTTCTTGTCTTAATTCGACGAACATTAACTACACCTTGGCTGGCAAGTGCATCCTTAATCTCTTCTTCAGGGACATCTTGAAAGTCCCAACAAGATATTACGCCCTGACTATAATTTAGTTGACGATGCGGTTCAACTTGAACCTCGAATTGTCCTAGGGTCTTCATTCTTAAGAGATTAGTTGACTGCTTGTTAGTTAACGTCTCCACGAGCAAGGTGCCGTTGCGAAGCTTTTTAACATGTGCAAGTTCACCTGCAACGTAATTAAGTTGTTTTTGTATAACGAAAGGGAATAACCCCTTCAAACCACCTGGATTTTCTGTTTCATTCTTTACTTTAATCACAAGATATCGTGTAATAGACGGTACGATACTTGTCTGTTCCTCTACTTCAATTTTATCTTCTTGGTCACTGCTTGATGCATTAGCTGTATGCGCCTTCTTACTAACATCAGTGACGTTCTCTTCGCTCTGTCTCTTCTGTCTCTTTCTTTCTTTCTGCGAAGGCGACTTGTTAGGATGTGGTGGAGCCATGATGAATGTTAGCCGTAAGTGCCCACACTTCTCCGTCTTCGTTCTGAGGAGCCAACGAGGCTGCCGGGTACTACCCTCATCACCCTTGTCAGCAAGCTGGAAATCGAGGCGAAGTCCAATGACTTGGCGTCGAAATCACTTGTACTCCCGACTGATGGATACTTGGGACACCCACTCCCCCGAGTGTTGGCGAGACCAAAGGTCCGAAGAGCTCCCCAATGGCGCACTTCCCAGTCTCAACGAGCTAGACCATCCAAGAATCTGCTGTCAAGAACTAGGCGCTATCCAATGGTTCCGCCCCCTTTCCCCTGGGCCCAGGGGCCATCGTCAATGCAAATACATCCTGTCACATCCTTGGTCATTGCGCGGAGGCGCAACTCACAGCACAAGAGGAGATGAAATAATGAGTCATCAATGGATGAAAAATGGGGTGAATGTAAATGAAATCCTCTCGGCTGGTCCTCCTTTCAGGTAGCGTAGATGTTTAGCTGCGAGGGCTGATTGCAGCCAGCAAAAGCCAGCTGGACGATGGGGTCGCCAATTCCCTACGCCGACAACATCTTGTAACACAGCCATTTAATAAATGGGTTTTGGCTTTCTGTTATTTGTTGTTCCTATTTTTTGTGGCAGGGATATATCTTGTAGTTTTAAGGAATTTATTGTAAATTCTTTTGAGATTTCTTATTTAGAAACGAATACAGAATATAATGTTTGATCCATCTATATATAGAAATGAGTAAAGGGACGCTTATTTCTCAAGAACCATACATAATATGGACATCGTCAATATATCATTCAATTACATATCGTCTGCAGATTATAGAAAAAAATACAATACCACGTCTAGTTCACCGCTGGGATGAGCTATGGGGGTGCAAGGTTCCCATAAAAATATACGGGGAGTGGGGTGACATTCTATCAATAATTGGAAACTACTAACATTATTGTTAATTTCATACTTTTCGGAGTCGAATAGTGATAGTTTCAATACTTTACAAGCTTAAGTTTATTCCCCAACCCAGGGGTTGGTGATGGAAAGGGGTGACATTTTAAAACCAATCGAAGACGACCTGCATAAGTTACGAATTCATAGTTCTGGAGGTCGCTGAGTTCAACACTAACACTTTCTATGTCTTTAAGGTAAAAATTAAGTCCCCACCCCACGGGGGATGGAAAGGCATGACATCTTAAAAATAAACGAGTCGTTCCCGAAGGGAACCAAAATTATTGATCAACGAATAAAAAATGATTTTCATTTAGCTGGCGGAAATAACCGGAAATAGGCTCTTCGTATTATTTTATGTATTCATTAAACGTCAGTACGGACACATCACAGCAAACACTATTTTACGCCATTCTTGTAAGAACGTAATATAATTATTATAATATAATTATAATAATAATAATAATAATAAGTAGGTTACCCATACTGTCCACAGCATTGTGAAATAACGGAAGTGGGTAGATAAATGAGAAGTAATGAAGTACTAGAAAAGAAAACTGTCGTAGAATAAAGAACAAATATAGAAGACATACAACAATAAATACAAAAATATATTTAAATGTACAAAATATGTTTCCAAACAACTGTAGTGGTAAGTCGACTTTTTGGTAGTTCCATTTTTTATTCTCAAAAGGTCTCACATGCGAAAGTGCTACATATCCAAAAGGTTGTTATACATTTTGTGAACAATTAGTCTTGTGCCATTCAGTAAGACTTGTGATACGTTCCAGCGTTGAAACCGGGCCATTTTGATGACCTGGCGTGATGCGAACATAGATCACCTTGCTCTCCGGTGACCAAATAATAAACTTGACCCGGCCTGGGAACATTAACGATTCCTATTTTTTTTATATTTTTCAGGTTCTGTGGGTAACACCTCCGGTCCCGGTCACCACTAAAAGAAACTTTGTTTAAATGCAATGAAATAATTAAAATTTCTTCTTTGTTGTCCGGATCACCGGGTCAGTCTGAGTCGGAAGAATCTACTTGGTGACGCGTTTCAGCTCTGCTACATTCAAGTTTCTCGATAACATCACAATGGAAATTCGTTTAGTTGTATAATATGTGGTGGTAAGGCGGTCATGTATAAATTGTGTAAAACTTCAGTGGTATGTTGGAGAAGTTAAGTTTCGTTTCAGTAATTAAAGAATTTGCATTGGAGTAGGTTCCTGATCTTCCAGGTAGTTAATCTAAAAACTCGCATTTATTTAATTCCAGCGTTCATCTTTGGGTGCTAAAATAACTACCCTCAGCGAAACTGGAAATATCTGCAAATAATGTAATATGCTTCCCGCAAATGTCAGATATGATATTAGCTTCTGAGATAGATGGGGACAGATCAATAGAATATGATTTCTCCGAATCCACTTACGAATATACAACATAACCTATTTATATTACCTCGCATGTTTTTACTTACTAATGACTGAGCGACTAGACAAAACTTTTTTAAACTACTTTAAATATAGATGAGGAGTAAGCTCTTGGGATCATATCCTTACTGCATGAAATACATAGGGGAGAACACTGAAACACTTATTCATCACTTCAGACTTAGCGGAGAGAAATGCAGTTTCTTGGTGGTTCTTGTACGTGTTAAGCCGGATATTAAAATAAAACAGAATGGTCAAAAACAGTTCACTAGAACTGCCAGACGGACTGGACAAACATTCTCGAGCAATATCTTTAATATAAATTGCTAAATAAATCATACGAAACGTGCGTGAGACGTCTTTCAATCCCATATTTTGTGGATAGTTGGTGTTTTTTGCCATTAAAGTAGCACTTCGGTGGGTCATATTTACCTATAAAAGGGACATTTTAGCATGTATTTTATTAACATTGTATCGTAGAAAATAATCAATTGGGGAATGTATGGGATAAAAAGTGAGAAATGTGAATACATCGCCTTGTAAGCAAAAAGTTCGTGTTTGTTAATGAGGAGGGGCATTGTTTATTCGGACCCTGTATTATTTGTACAACAAAATGAGATTCATTAAAAACATATAATACATTTACGTAACAAAAAGGAAACAGGTTATCAATGCCAAAAAGACATTCTTGTTACTTTTGGATGGCGTGTGAGGCGTTTTCCAACTGTATTTTGGTGAATCGGTTAAGACATACAAACTGCTTTAATTAGAATGTATCCTAATATTAGATGTTTGTTGCTTTGAGTGGCTAACTAAAACATACGAAACGTGTGCGAGACGTCTTGCAACCCACGATACTTTTTTGCTATCAAATTACCACTTCCGATGATCATATTTAGCTGTGAAAAGACATTTTAGCATGTAATTAAGTGTAATTTAATAATTATCTATCGTAGAAAAGGATAAATTGAAGAATTTATATGAATAAATGTAACTAATGTGAATACGTCGTCTCGTAAGCAGAAAGTTGGTGTTTGTTATTGGGTAAGTACAATATAAATTAGATAAGTTATATTGTTTAAGTAAAAATAACATAATGAAAGAAAAAACGGCCTGATTAAGAGCTCGTGTTAGAACAAAATGTATTAGGTGTTATTGAAATTCGAAAAACAGTTGAATAATGCCATATTGGAGAGAGCTTACTTAGATTTTCTAGGAAATGTATACACTTACACAAGTGTTCACTAACACACGTGTATATTAAATCGGGTATTAAGGTTAATTTTTTAAATTGTAAGTATTTCACGTTTTGCGACCACATGGAATCCATATCTGTAGCATGCATTTCAAGGAGAAAGGGACAATTTACATACTCCTTACAAGGAGGTCGAAAACTGACATTTTAAAATATCTTCTAACCTCTAAATTTAATTCTTTATACAAGTCTCGGTAGAAACACAAGTAGGATTTGAAGTACTTTGAATAAAACGGAAGCTAGAAAAGAGTAATTCTACCAGGAAAAAGCAAAAATTCGGTCTAAAGGATCGCTCGAATTGTTTGGACCCATATAATTTAATTTTTACATGTCTCTCTTTTCAAAGCTGAAATATTCACGAATAAAATGCTTTTAAACTAGCTGCAACTAGCTTTTATACTATTTGCGGTTGTATAGATTGATATATAAAGGAAGGAATGAATACTTTGCAACTACGCGGGAAACTGCTGATTAGGTGATTATATTAGCTTGGTTCTTATAGACATACTTAAAAATTTCCAAAACCAACTTGGTCACAAGTATGTATAGAATACGAACTCTTCGGGGTGTAAAATTAAAAGGTATATTTGAGTTACCCATGTCATGTTGGTTCCCATAAAAATCTTGCCCCGCTCTCATAAGACCGCAGATATTGTCACGCTAGGTAATAATTGGCTGACGAAGCCAATACATTGCAGAGGGATCTGAATTGTGACTTAGTTTGCTGTAATCGAAAGAGGGAACAACGGCTGTTTGAGAGTGCACTTTTGCAAAGATGGCCGTCGAGTGTCAGCTGGCATGTCTTGAAGAATTGATACATTGTTTTGAATTCCGTATATTACCTATACAGTAGAGTCATGCTAATAGCAAGTAGAGGGCACCATTTAATCTCAAATTGTTTATTGAATGCAATGCATATAGTACATACATCAGTAAATACGACCCCGTATATTTTCCATTCTGTAGGATAACGCTTAAAGCTCTTTTATTCTCTCATAATTACTGAATGTAATGCACATAGTATTTTGAATAAAATAAAATCTCGAGTGGGAATCCTGTATTAGGCCTATATTAACTCACAATTTGCAGTTTCTTCGTCTCCTACTTATAAACGATTTTTTTGTTTTAATAATATAATAATAATTGACAAGATGAAGGGTGAAGTAATCTCTCTCCTAAATGCTCAATTCATGCAGAGCCTGCGTGGGGCTTTTTAAAAAGCTTTTACCGTTACACGTGACATACGTATGTAGAATATATTAAAAAGAGATGTGTTGACTTACTTTTCAAAGAAGAGCTAAGTAGAGTAAGTGTAACTCAGTATCCGGGTGCAATGCGTTTCGCATAAAAAAGTAAAACATATGCGCTATCTATTAACTAGCACCTTTAACGTTTATAAAATCAAATAATATTATTAGAAACAGTTGTTTCAGTTGCAATGTTTTTTGCGAATATCATCTTCAAAATTATTATAGTTTGTCTTACCTTGTGTTACTTTTGAAATATGTGCGTGTAGCAACAAGAGCCAAGGGCAATGTTAAAATTTTGTTCTGTCTTTTATAGAATTTTTTAGAGTAATTTCCTTGCTTAAGTCTACACTCATCACAAATTATACTAAAACAAGGTGTTCATAAGAGCACAGACTCAACGGTCATCTTTGCAAAAGTACACTCTCAAACAGCTATTCTTCCATCGTTCGATTGCAGCAAACTAAGTTACAATTCAGGTCCCTCTGCAATTTATTGGTTTCGTCAACCAATTATGACTTAGTGTTACAATATCTGTAGTCTTGTGAGAGTGAGTGGGCCCCAACATGTCAAGGGTAACTCAAATATACCTTTTAACTTTACACCTCGAAGTGTTTGTATTCTATCCATACTTGTGACCAAGTTGGTTTTGGAAATTTGTAAGTATGTCTATGAAAACAGGTAATATCATCAACCATCAGCCAAAAAAGCAATTTCCCTTAGTTCCAAAGAATTTATACCTTTCTTTATATCTCTATTTATACAAGCACAAGTACTATAAAAGCTAGTTGTAGCTAGTTTAAAAGCTTCTTAGTTGTGAATATTTCAGCTAAGTAAAGAAAGACATGTCATATAAATAAAATTTATAACTGTGTAAAACAATGCAAGCGTTTCTATAAACTGCATTTTTTTAGTTTGTTTCTCCTGGTCGAATTACTCGTTTCTAGCTTTCGTTTTATTCAAAGTACTTCAAACTCTCATTGTCTTCCGAGATTTGTATACAGAATGAAATTTAGAGGTTAGAAGGTATTATAAAATGTCAGTTTTCGACCTCCTTGTTAGGAGTATGTAAATTGTTCCTTTCTTATTGAAATACATGATATACATATTGACTCGATGTGGTCGTAAAGCGTAAAATATAACATCTTTAAACAAATATCCTTAATTACCGCTTTTAATATACACTTGCCTAAGTACTTTCTCGAGAAAATCAAAGTAAGATCTCTCCAATATGGCATTATTCAACTATTTTCGAATTTCAGTAATACCTCATAAATTACGTTCTAATACGAGCTCCTAATTAGGTCGTTTTGTGTTTCATTATAGTTGCGTAAACAATGTGACTTTTCTCGATATATATTGTCACTACCCAATAACAAACACCAACTTTATGCTCCGAGAAGATGTATTCACATTTGTTACTTTTTAGCCCTATACATTCTCAAATTGATTCTTTCTTACGGAACATTATTATTAAATTACAACAGAATTACATGTTAAAATGTCTGTTTTATAGCTAAATATAACCCTCCGAAGAGGTACTTAAATCGCAGAAAACACCAACTATCCTCAAAATATGGGGTGGAAAGACGTCTGACGCACGTTTCGTATGTTTTATTTAGCAATTCAAACCAACAAACATTTGACGCTAGGGTGAATCGTACTTAAAACAGTATTTGTATGTCTTATTGAGATGTTGCTGGTAAACGTCTCACACGCCATCCAAAGGTAACTTTTGTTTGTTGTTTAGTTGGTTGTAACAGATTATGTTTCTAATAAATTCCATTTTGTACAAACACTACAGGGCCCGAATAATTTTGCTAGTCACTTTATGCTGCAGCCCTGGTAATACGTACGCAATCATAGACACATTCAAGGTGTTTTATTCACTACAGGCCTTCTTAATCACCACTAACGGTCGTCATGCTAAACGAGTACCGTTACAGTGTAGACTAAGGTGGAGGCAAACATAAGCGACCTTATCTGCGAGTTACTCAATTCGAAAAGCCATATCATTGACGCAACACCAACTCTAATAACATAATTTGAGACATTCAAAGTTCTGGAACCAAGAGAGCAAAGTTTCAACTGTCATATCGTGGTAGTCCAGTCCCAGTGCAAGCAATGTTCTCCGAATATAATTCAATATTCGCCCGACAATATTCTCATTGGAGCAGGACTACCTGCTGTTCGTTCAACACATACTCGAAGCAAACGAATAATTATGGAAATCGTAATTTGTCGAAAGAAAGGATATAGCATATCCTTAAATAGTGGTTTAAAAGGGCTGGTCATTAAAGTACATTCTGAGGAAATAGCGATGAATTTAACAATTAATACCTCCTCCAACACCATGTTGGACTGTAATATACCGACAAATCTGTAATTTTTCGTATGATCTATAAAATAGCGCTGAAAGGCTAATTTATGGAAAACTCTACCGAACTTGCACTTGTCGTCAAAGAACAAATGAAAATATCTTTTCTCGTGTGTAATTGCTTACATGTGTCTTGTGAGTTTTGTGAAAATAGGAATTATTAAAATTACCCCGCCTTCCTGCAGCCTGGTGACAGCTACGGAATAGTAGACGTATTCATGTTTTTGTGCATTTGGCTAGAGACAAGTGTAGACTAAGGTGGAAGCCTTGTGTAATCTCTGTTATGCTGGGGAAAAGCAAACATTACCGGCCCCGACTACTTCCATATCATGAAGAATCACCGACCCAGAATAATATATAATTTGCGAGTTTCATAGTTCTGGGAGCGAGAAAGCAAAATTACGCTATATATTGGAAAGGGTTGGTGGTAGATAGAAGAAACTTTCACATTCGGCATCACCGACCCTAATAATATATAATCTGCGAGTTTCTCAAATCTGCATCTAAAATGTCAAAACTCGAAGCGCCATATCTTCGAAGCAATAACAGGTATAAGTTGTTTTCAAATTCAGTATTATAGTAGAAACAATAGCATCATTTGAGTTTTTCATAGTTCTGGCGCCAAAAGAGCATAATTCGAAAAATTCATACCATCATATCTCGTAATCCGCAAAATGTAGAAACATACAGTTTTTTATATTTAACATTCCGTGCCAAAAATAAAATGCATTTGTAAGTTTAATAATTCTACGACCATCGGGCGGCGAAGTTAGCAAAACAGATTTCAGGTTTGATATTAGCACACAAAAATACATATCACTGTAAAAACAGAATTTCAATTAGTCTCGGGTTTACGATCTATACACGGTTAAATATTTGAATTTTGAATTCGAAGTTAGAATATATTATTCGATACACTCATACGAAATGTAAATAGAAAAACTCAATGCGATACGCCGTTTACGAGATAGACATTGTAAAATATTTAAGCTTAGACTTAGAGGTCACCACATTTTTCTCATATACTATTTGATGTCCTCATACCAAAAGTGAAGACAGAATCTCAATATTCTCTCCGTTTACGAGATATACACACTTAAATATCTGACCTTTGAGTTGGCCCCAGGTAGTATCAAAAGATTCATATTATGTAGTTTTCACCTGCTAATAACCATTGTTGTGGTTAGAAGAGCTGTCAAAAGTCTCACATCGAGTAGTTACCCCTACTATTTACCATTGTTTGTAGCGTATAGAAACTGTTTTCCGGTGTCCTCGTAGCCGCATGTTGTGCTAGATTAGGTAGCCTATAGGACATGTAATCTCTGCTATGGTCTTCTATTCCATCCTATATCATGTTAACTAGCGTATATTTCGGTGCTATGTGCTGCGATGTGAACTAAGCCTCTGTAATTTGTGCTATGTTGAGTAGTGTGAAAGAGGTTGTGTATAACGACCCAGATATTACCCTCGACCTGCGATTTAAAAATATTGTCAGAAATATTGGTCGCCTTCGAGAATTAATATATATTGTTCATATAATGTGGCGGTGTGATTGGAATCGAAAATTGCTCCAAAATCCCCACAATGCTTAATTTACGTCAGAACACCTGATGCGCAGGCGAGACCCGTACAGACGGAGGGATGCGCTATTCGGTGGTCGTTGTTCTGCCGTAAAATTATATTATAAAACAGCTGAGTTGACGGAGGTACATTATTTCGACGTCATTTCCTTATACCCATTCTGCAGTAAGATGAAAAATTTCCCCATGGGTCATCCATTTAAAATCTATGTGGACGCCGACTCTCCTGCTATTGATAAGTTTGAGGGAATAGTGAAATGCACTGTACTGCCTCCACTATATCTGTGTCACCTCGTTCTCCCGTTTTGCAGTGACGGGAAGCACCTTTTTCCACTATGTCGTCGGTGTGCAGAGACCTTGAACACGGCTGCTAAGTGTGATCATGATGATGAGGACAGGGCCATAACCGGCACTTGGGTAGTCGATGAAGTGCGCAAACCTGTTGGGATGGGGTATACCTTGTTTCATACGTACGTGGTGTAGGAGTACTGGGAGGCATAGTATGACCCAGAGACAAAGAAAGGATGCATCTTTACGGCCTACACAAATCTATTTATGAAACTTATAACCGAGACACATGGATGTCCCCAGTGGTGTGCCACTACAAAACTATAGGATACATTCATTCGGGACTATGATAGTCGGGAAGGAGTAAATTTAGACAGTGTGAATATGGGGAAATATAATACAGCACGTAAGAGTAATGGGGGAAATTCGCTCAAAATGAAAACATGGGCCATGCAGATATTATACGCGAGCCTGCGAAAAGTCTTTGATATATTAGCAGATAACAATGTGGAGGTGACGCAGGTAATACCGGTTGTTAAAGAGGTGTTAGTATTAAATTGGCACGTGTTGGACTATTTCAATGTACCTCTGAAAAAAACAAATGTTGTTATAGCGGCATATACTACGGCCCACGCTCGAGTAGAACTGTATATATATATGGACATGGATAGCCTTATTTACGCGGTTAAACCGGGTGGGGCGAAATTACCAGTAATGAATTATTTAGGCCAATTAAAAATGAATTGGAACTAGTAGGCCCTAACGCACTTATTAAGGAGTTATGTAGTGCCGGTATTAAGAATTATGAGTACCAGGCCGCTAGCTCTGACAATATAAAACTGTCTGCAAAGTGAAATTAATTACACTCAACGCACAAACAACGAAGGTTGTAAATGTATATGGTACTTAAGAACGCCCCTGCTGTGAATGTAATAAACACACAAAAAATTGGTAGAAATAAAGATAGTAAAATTATCACTAGCTCCGACAGTAAAATTTACCAGATGGTACATATTAACTGAAAAAGGGTTGCAGGTACCTACGATACAGTACCGTATGGGTTTAAATGACATCGATTAGAATAGTGTATGTTAATAGGTAAATAATATATGTTTTATTTTTCTGAAGAAGTATATAGAGATGGAGTGGAGACATCCATTTACATGCATTATAGCTAGCCCCCTTTCGTACGCGAAATCATATTTTGTCAAAACGTTAATAAATCAATACAGTAATTTATTTTAAAATGTAATGTAGTTATGGCGAGAGGCAGCCTTTATACGAGACTTTATCTTCATGCATCTTCAATAAACGTTTACCCTGTACAGATGATTTTTCACCGGACACAGGCCCCATCTTATTATAATTGACGATTTAGTGCGTGAGTGTGACGGCCAGATTGTAGACTTCTTTACTGAAGCGAGTAATCACGGTAATTTTAGTATCATGTTTATTTCTCAAAATATATACCACGAGGCCAAAGGTATGCGGGATATATCTTTAAACAGTCACTATATTGTATGTTTTAAAAATCATATAGATAGGGCTCAAATTAATTAACTTGCCAGACAGCTGTATCCTAATTATAAAAATCATATACAAGAGACCCACGATGACGCAACCCGAAATGCTTATGGTTACCTTGTACTTGATTTAATACAGAATACCGCTGATGGTCAGAGTTTTCGAAGAAATATTTTCCCCTCGGATTCTTTTTATTATGTTTATGTACCTATAAAATAAATTCACCAAGTGTCGTCAGGTGCCCCCCTTCTACTAGCAAGCACCTATATTACTGCAGCTTTAAAACAAACCAAAATGGTAGAGCTATGTACAATTATGTATCTACCTCCAGATGGCAGGTTCTAAGACAGTTCAACCCCACGAACTACCCACACAACGTGAGACATACCCCAGATGTGCTGGACTATATGCTTACGACAACTATAACACTGTTGCATTTACGAACGAAATTAGGGTAAGTTTTGAGCTTCAGCGAGTTGTTCTGAAAAAAAAATCGATTACATGTAATACACACCCTGTAACACCATCCCACTGTTATGAGTTGTTTTACGCGTTGTGATTGCACGTAATGCTTTTGGTACTCAACGTGGTTTTGTCCGTGAGATATACTTAATGATTGTATACGAGGGTCGATATCGACGCAAATGCCCCGTGAGCTTAACGCTGCAAACTACTTCTGGGACATCGATCGTATTTCCAATCGTACCTTTGCAATACGCCCTTGAAACAATGAAAAAATAATCGTAGAAGTACTCAGAATTCACAAGCACGGAACGACTGGTGGCGTGAGCAAAGAACAAAATTAGCTACACATTGTAACGCATGGAAATATTCCAAGTGACTCTCTCATGACTGATGTTAGCACTGAATTTAAAATCTCAGTGTATCGGACACCGAATAAGGAAGAGACGCGTGTGTCGAAACCCCCTAAGCTGGAACAAAAATCGCTAGGGTCACCAATGACGTACACAAAATATATAATATTCTTAAAAAACACTATTATATATATATTCCACGCCTGACGATGACAACATATATAATCTGGTTTAGATTATGGTCAATTGTCGTGAAAGTTTTCCGGTAGCAACGAGGATACTACTGTGAATGAGAAATTGTCTTAAAATAATGAGTAACGTAACTCGCAAAAGAATATCTTCACTTTGGCAGCTTCTATCACCGCTCAAATCACATCTGCTAACATGTTAGCCAGGGAAACGGCTAAAAATATCCTTTCTCAACCCAGAAATTTTTATAGCGCAACTGAAGAAAAGTATCTCTAAACAACTTTTTAAACACGTAAATAATGGTTTCTTATCAAAGTAATTCACGCTTGCGATCACGCGAGCGCACATAGATATTCACACTATTAAACTTAAATTTGCACACTTGGCAATATAAAAATAATAATATGGTTCTTAAAATTATTCCCACACAGTCATGGGTACACAGGGATATTTATTTCGTTCGCTAGTTTACTTTTTATGGAACATGTTTGTTATACACTCACGCAAATTAACAACATTAAGCATGTGAATATTTATGAAACTGTTTATATGTGTGCTTTTATTCAACATTTGCTTTACACATTAGCAGCGACAGCCTGCTGCTTCAGGAACTTACAATATTTAACTTTTTTTTATGAAAATGATCATACTGAAAACTACATCAACGCTGATAAATTTCACTATAACATGTCAATACATGATCAAATACGTAAAGTTGCCACATGAATCATACAAAATAAAATTCACATATGAATTATTTACTGGAATTTACTTGTATCAACAAATAATGCAACATGACTCTCCAGCTACGTAGAAGTCAAATAGAGAACTGGATTTTGAAGTTTAATTATATACAGGGGTTGGACAAAAAATCTAAAATCACGTCATACAGGACACGTAAGTGTGGCCCGCCACTGTACACCACGTGTTGCGGTTGCCGATCGTGTTTTGTTTTCAATCTGTCATGTGGACCTTCCTCTTCCGTCAGCAGTACGCAGTTTACCTGTGACTGTCGTGGTGCGGTAAAATGGGCGCCCTGACAGACTTCCAAAGAGCCATGATCGTTGGTACCCATCTGGTTGGAGCTTCAGTGACAACAGTGGCAACCATTGTGGGGGTATCGACAGGCACTGTGTCCAATGTCACGAGGGCATACACAATGCATAGGCAAACAACGGTGGTCGAAAGACCGTGGTCACACACCATGGAAAGCACAACAGTGGTCGAAAGACAATCCTGTCCGATAGGGACAGGAGGGCATTAAAACGGATTGTAGCAGCTAAAAAGCAGACCACTGCAATGAAAATTACGTCTGTACTCAATTCCGGCCTACAGAACCCGGTTTCATCAAAAACAGTGCGACGGGAACTTCATAAAATGAAATTTCATGGCAGGGCCGTGATCGCCAAACCTCTGGTCACAGCAGTAAATGAGAAGCGGCGTATCCAGTGCTGCAAGGACCACAAGGAGTGGACGCTTGATTAGTGGAAACACGTAATGTATTCCGATGAATCGACCTACACCTTGTTTCCAACAACCGGTCATGTTTACGTAAGGAGAACACCGTCGTAGGCCTATGATCCAGACTGTCTGCGCCCAACTGTAAATCATGGGGATGGTTCTGTTACAGTATGGGCAGTGATATCGTGGTTTTCTGGAGGTCCCATCACAGCCCTGCATGGAATGATGAATGCTAAGGCGTATGAGGCCATTTTGGGGGACCAGGTTTTACCCATGGCCCACACATTGTTCCCGGATGGTGATGGCATCTACCAAGATGATTTGGCACTCTGTCACGCTGCAAAAACGGTGCAATCATGGTTTGAGGAGCATGACCAGGAGCTCTCACACCTCCCCTGGGTCCCACAATCACCAGATCTGAACATCATTGAGCCATTGTGGTCTGTGTTAGAAAGGCGTGTTCGGTCTCATTACCCTCCACCATCATCCCTTAAGGAACTGGAGCATGTTTTGGAGGAAGAATGGTACAACATTCCACACACCACGATTCAGGAGCTGTATACGTCCATTCCACGTCGGATCCAAGCTGTTTTGGACGCAAAAGGAGGCCCCACACCATACTAGGTATGATTTTTTTTTTTTTTTTTTTTTTTTTTTTTTTTTTTTTTTTTTTTTTTATATATATATATATTAATGGCCATGTACTACTACTACATTAAGTGCGATCGCGACAGCAACTGTTTAATAACTACCAACAATAATGATCTAAGAATATAATAACAATACTCGTATAATACTGAGTGATAATTGCCCCAAAATAATTTCCCTAAACTAACTAATTCCACATGTAAAATTTGTAAAAATTGTCTATTTTGAATATAATAGTATTGAGGTTCTAAGGTACTCCCGATAACGGAAACACAAGTAAAGTATACGGATTCCATAGAAATAAGACAAACTGAATGTCCCTCCGCATTAAGAACGACTTCTTCTGTCTTCGATATTTTAGAATAAAATTGGTTCAGAACAAGGATTCGATAACACTGGATCCTACTTCTGCTATAATTCTACCTTATCGATGCAATTTACGAGAAACTTAGATTCTTTATTGATGTAATATGTAATTGTACTTTCAGTTTTTTGGTAGATTATTGTACACCAAGTCCTTCAGGGCCCACCAAAATTTAATAAAGTAAGACACTTTACCTTAAGTGGAACAAATATTCAGGTGCACGCTTTGTAGATCTGCGATCTCAGATACGTGATAAAGTTCGAGCACTCGCGATGGAAATGCGTATTTTGTTCTTTACGAAAAACATAAATCGAACAGGAACTTCCATTTAGTAACACTATACTTTCAGCAGCACAATTACGTACGTCTAAACAGTTCTTATTCCTCCTCCCATCTGAATGCAAATAAAATAGCGTCGAAACGTTTAACAATTATTCAATTTTTCTTCTTTGTTGACGCAGCGAAGACAAATAAAGAGTCCATTGTTTTCCGCTCGCTGATAACTCAATTATTATTTATAAGTAGTACAACTGAACGAAGGAAAAGTCAATATCATTTTCACGTTCAATCTATGAATCACAAGAAACACAATCTCATCACAGAACATGTTTCACATGGACGCTGTTCTCAATTGAAACTCCCGAAATGTCGTCGTGCACTCTACGAAGCACGTCAAATGATAATTGCGAACATGTAAAAAGAAAATACTTCACTGTCAGTGATTCATCTGTTCAGATAGGAAAGACATTAATCTTCAAGTATGCCTATCTAAATTTGAATGTATTATAATATTGAAAATCAAGCACTGAAAATCTAAGGGTGACTCGTTAAGGAGGTATTTGATTTCTGAAGATATTTATTATTAGCCAAATTATTTCCAATGTTTTTCAATAGATTTCTAGTCGTAATCTGTAACTTTCGAAAGCTACAATTTTCAGAAATTAATTATGTTGAAAAACTAGCCGTTCCAACAAGCGGAGAATGATAGGAAAGTTTGATCAATATTATTTTGCATCTACAATATATCTATTTAATAAAACGAACAGTGATGTTGGAACAAGTTGAAACGAACAACTATTGTTCACGTTTAACTGTACGTTGCCCTTTTTACTTAATTTAATCAGTGATATCAGTATCAGGCGGAGAAGGGGCTTAAAAATATATAGGAAATATAGAAAAAAAATATTTAACAAGTTCCAGAATCCTTTAGATTTAAAAAAGAGCTTATGTGTGATAATTATGATACCTCTATTTAGCCAAATATATTATTTATATTGTTAAACTAACTTTACAATTTTGAATATTCCGTTTTATTTTTTATAAGTAGATGTTTCTTTTAGATCATTTGCGATTTATAATAAATTTAAATTTAACTGCCTTGCAAGCAACTGATACAATCCTTCTAGCCTACCTAAAGTTATATATTTTATTTTGTATTTTTTTATCCTATCTATAAACAATGTATCGTCTAACTTCTGGTATAAGAAAAAAGCAGATATTCTTAACTCCCTTTAATTACTGACCAATAAGAGCTACCAGGTCTTATCTTGTTCTCGTAATATTTTATTTTATTCTGAATTTCTTTAAATGCTAGGTTTCTTCTAACCCTCACACTACTCTATTCCATTAAATAGAAACCTTCGTGAAGGAGGGAAAAATTAAACTTCAATGTGTTAAACTTTTCCTTTTAACTTAAAAACCAAGGTGCTAACACTAAATAGTAAATTAGTTAAGATTAGGTGAGTTTGATAACATAAGTGATCTGAAGTTATACCATACACATATGTTATTCAAATTCTATACACACAAATGGAATAATCGATTTTCGCATATCAATAATGTTATTGCAACACCAAATATTATATAATCCTGGTTAGCGTAACAGATTGCATACTCTAGTAATACCGAATTTCGAAATTGTATATAGTTTCATCAATTTCCTTAGCAGAACTGCAAATAGTAATATCCTTGTCAAGTTAAAATTGACATTGTTAACTATGACATATCTTGAAATCATCTTATGAGCAGTGGGCGTTTTCAAAAGATATTCTCATCATAATCACATAATTTTAAAATATACTTCAGTGCTTGTATCGTTCATTTAGCTTAATTATCATTAATATAACGTAAAAATGCAAACCATTTATAAACACATATTAACATCGCATGTCGAAACTTGTAAGCTTCATAATGAATGTGATTTCAAGACTTCATTTTTATAAACCTTCTAATTCAACGTCAATTGTTTATTTATTTCTCTTTAAAAACACGTTGACATATATAAATTGTTTCGTGCTGCGCTCTTAATTAATTCATAATGATATTACAATAAAATCCAAAGGAAACGTGGAAAGTACTTTACGTAAACCACCCCTATTTTTTGTTACCATATTTATAAAAAAAATATAAGGACTTTACGATAAATGTAGTATTTCATTGTTCTTTAATATTGCAGGTTACGTGTATTTAACCAGTTAAAACGAACTGAGTCATTTTAAACATTAAACATGTTCATAAAACTATTATTGACAGGAAGAAAACGTTCTGTTTATGGTCTGATAATTTCTAATCGAATTGCACCTTGAATCATTTTAAGGATCTTAAGAACATAACCCACCACTTTTGAGATTTAATGTTATATCTAAGACGTTTATTTGAATCAAAATAAATTACTTATTTCACTAAAATATACAAAACACAAAGCTATGTATCAGCGATGAAACTTGAAATTCTCATTTTAGACAATCGGATTGGTTTTAGGACTGAGGTTATCTAGTTCCTTGATAATATTTTGGCCCTCAATAGATGGTACGGTATGGACACGCACTATATAAACTAAAAAAATGCGATGCAAAATATTTTTAATTTTAAAAGTCAAGACGGGCATGTAAATGATTTTGGTAGAAAGTTCGCAATTTTCAATAATAATATTGTGTTTTCATGATTTATGGCTTTTAGTTTCAGTCTTTAAATATCTATATATAGCTCAAAGAAGCCATTAAAAAAATAATTGGTTTCTTTATATCCTTTATATTTTATGCCCAATAAAACACTTTTTATTATTTGTTGTTTCTCTCTTTGTATCAATCACGTCTTTTATTATAGTATCATATGTTTTTACATATGATGAAATAATATCTGATATGTACATATTTTAGGGATAGACAAAGAATTCAAGCTCCAGCCTTTCTTTGACACCTGTTCAAATATTATCTTCCTAAGGATATGTTTGCTAGATTTGTTGTCTTTTTGATGAATGCAATAGATCTGTATCTGCTGTATGTATCTCGTTATATGTACGGATTCTCCGCCTGAGTGGCTGTCAGCACACGTTTATTCTTTAGTTTCTAGGATAAAGACAAAGCGCATCAGCTTATCTCTCGCCAAGTGTATCTCACTTCACGCCACAATATACTTTGTGTTTCCAAAAACCTTAGTAATGCTAATTCTGTTTTCCGTATTTATTGTTCTTGAAACAATGTATTTCGGGAATCCACTTACAGGAAATGACTTGGCCGCCAGATGCTTAATTTGTAGTCTCGTTTCTTTCGGTTGTAATGTTATTCGTTTTATGATCTCCGTGTTTGATTTTTCGTGTACGCGCTTTTTGTACAGACCTTGTTAGATTTTGTCTGTTCTGTTTGGTTTGTTACGTTGTTGCATTTGACTATACTTTCGTATTCTTCAAGTACTCTTGTCTAGTAGGTTTTCACATTAGTTACATCAGGTCCTAAGTAGAGCTGTGCAACAAACAGATTTCGAGCGCTCCTAATGCGAGATCACAAGCAGTCACGATCGAAACATGGAACAACTGGCAAAATATCCACCCAGAGCAACTTCGAGCACGAGTAAGTTTCTAGCGCTCCAAAATAGTTCGAACTCTCAAACAGTAAGAGCGGAGTTCCTGCTCGAATTACGTCATCAGATTACGTTTTTGTCTTTATTTTCCTGTACTTGCTTAAAGGAGGTTTATTGTTGCCAACCAAACATATACTAATAATAGGTTATCTAACAAAACTTTACAGGCTTTCAACTTTGAACGGCGATAGACTGAATACTAAACCACAATTTTGACCTATATATAAGAGGGTTGGCCGAAATATCACAAATCCACGTTTTTCAACATATTGCAACAAAACCTTGCACAATTTGGTAATTTGACTAGACAATAAACAGAGTAAAGGACCAATGAGTATTAGCTATAGTGGATTATCCCACTTTATCAACTATTCACAGCTGTTATACCCCAAGGAGAATATATATCACCCTTCTACTAATTATACCTCAGCTATGGTCGCGGGATAAACCATTCGTGGTGCTGATAGGTAAAAGCTTATTAATACAAGAAAGAAATAGGAAATGAATTCATCTTCCTGTCTGAATGAAGCCGGGTTGGAGCAAAGAGTACTGTCCTCCTACCTAAGATGAAGACTAGACAACACCATGTAACGGCCTTAAAATTCCGTTCCATGGTATTTATTTCCTGTCAGTTTGTTTTATTTATGTCGATCTTCAAAGGAAAAGTTTTTACTGTGTTGATCTCGAGATTGCTATTGCTCTTTTGACCATGATTATTCCTCTCAAGCAAAGGTGATTATTTGTTTGTTTTTTTGCTCTATTCTGGTGCAATGTATCTTTCTTCCCAAACTACTTTCGTATCATCTTTTGTTTATTACAGATCTTCTCATTGAGTAACTATGTTGTCTCCTGTCATTGCATGAGAAACAATGATTCATCTTAACTATGAGGTCATTTACTATAGGTAGGATCTTCCCGCCAGAATAAAGGTTTACCCTTTGATATTTATAAAATTATAGTAAACTTATTTAGTATTTTGAATTTTTCGTATTTGGACAATTGTTAACTTGATCTTTCTGTTGGTGAATGTAAAGCTGAGATTTGGGGTGTTTCTAGTCTGGTGCTATGGCCTGCCATGAGAGTCTTGTTTGTTCTGGACTGCGCAGTTTTCTTTTGTCGCCGATGAGTAAAGGGGTGTGTTCCTCTGTAGATGGAACTAGAATACGTTTCGGTAACGACAGGCAACTGAGCACAAAAACAAGAAATCATGCAGTATTATAAAATATATTCACCATACGCAACCACTCAGTTGTCTGGCACATAATGAAAGATGAATTTTGATAAAAACATATAAAGTCGTCTTCGCCTGTACCGATAAATTTTAAAACCAACATTTGGGACATGTTTTGTTCGATGCATGATGTTTCGATGGGTGAAGTGGGAGAAAACAACTTTATTTTGTGAAAATTAAATCGTGGAAGTTTGGACATTTATGAAAAAAATATTCATCTTTTACTTCGGTTGTTAGGCTCTTGTACTGTTCTATATGTGTAACTATTTTGTTTAATTATGGTTGTTCAAATATTAATTTACACGATGCAAGACTAATCTGATTACGACGAACATGGGCGAACGATTATGTTGTTAATAATGTGATATAGTATAGCCATAATCTTGTTATTAGCATTCCCTCAAATTCTTGTTCCCTCAAATTTTGTTTACTCACATTTACATTCTGAAATGTTATTTTTAACGTTTGAATATACAGTACTTGAGCTACTCATATAACTACGTATTTAATTATGCCAAAGCTGACTGCCATTTCAAGTACGAAGTAAGTTTAATATCTGCACTCAGTGGTAGGTTGCGTTTGTTTCTCTTTCGCGCATCAGCTATGTAAGGTTTATTGAAAAATAGCAAACAACCAACACAATCTTTATATTCATTTTGATCAAAAGCATTAAAATGTTTGAAAGTCACAATAACAATTATTTACAACATGAACATTCGAATTTGTTGTGATTGATGTTTGTACGATTGGAGATTCATTCCACCTGACTTGCACTCGGATATTTGGTTGTCTTTGAAGTATTCTATAAAAGTGTGTTATGTAGGATGGGCCAAATGCCCATTGTATTTTAATGTTTTCAAAATGTTATGATTCGAATTTGTTGTTATAAACTGAAAATATCTAAATTTGTTTACTAAAATATTCAGCAAATTATAAGTATTTTAAAATCACTGGTTCGGCATTTATCAATGCCGTATAGAAATTTCTACTAAAATTGTTGCATGCGAACATGTTTTCCTTAGTGAAGGGTGTGTACGAGCTATTTGGGAATGAGCAGATTTCAACTTTGGACTGAAATTAATTCAAATCAAATAATTTATTTCCTTCGAAATCGAAGTTACAATCTGTCGGTGTCAATTTCTTTACTTCAGGAATTGTCCCAATTTGGGCGAAAATATTTTTTTCAGGGTAAATATTCTATACGATACCTTAGCAGTTATAATGTTCAGAGCAAACTATGTCGAGAACCGATATTTTGTTTTGCGTCTGAGTTAATGTACGTAAATTAGGCAGTCTAAAATGCTAGGCGTTTTAGCTTTTGTTCACTATCCATTAATGAACGGTTTTCATTCATGCCGCTGATATTTCACAAATTAGCTACCTTGAACGTCAAGTGATAATATTGTTAGCTTCTGGCAGATAGTTATTTATTAGAAACTTTCTTCTCTCTTTCTCCTTCTCTTTCTGTAGAATATGAAGAATTCCACTGGCGAAAGCTACTACTACATGTGCTAATGTAGTATTCAGGTTCATTATTTGGTTTAAGTGCGTTTTGTGGTAATCTTATAGTTTTATGCTTTAATAGTTTCATAGTGTATGCTTATATACAAATGCACAATTTAATATTTTAGTAATTACGTTACATAACTTTTGCTATTTAATAACTTCTTTACCTTTACATATGAAAATAGTTCCTTGTTTTCTTCCTTTTTCATTGGTATTCATCCGTGTAAGAAATTCAAATGCTGTTCACATACACACACGTATCATATTTACCTTTTGGGATATAAACATAAAAAGAATTTCACCGTTTTAAGGTTCGTCTTATATTTTAAAATGAAGTTATTACGTAACCTTCCACACTTAATATTCTAGTAAATGATTTAAGAGGCAAAATTTATACAAATTAATTCAGGACCGGTGCATACAATAGAAAACAAACAAAAGGAAATTAGAGCAACTTCCGAATTTGACAAGACAAAGATGATAGAGTACTTCCGAAACAAAAAATTGAGCCATATGTACAAGGGTTGGTCAAAGAAGGAAATGCACAATTTTCAGTGCGTTTAATTTAAAAGCGGTTCGTAATGTATATTTCAGTCTTATTTTTGTTGTTTTCCGTTATGCCCATTCCTATAGAAAAAGTTTAATGCAGCGGAAGGGAGGGAAGCGAGGGAAGGAAAGCTCGAAGAGGGAGGGAGTGGATGGACGCATTGTCACTTGCAGGTGTCCCGCTGTACTGCTACTTTGTGTTTGTTCTTTGCCGATTTCAGTGACAAATTGCCCTCAACGATGCCAGTGTTCAGGAACGTGCTTTCATTCTTGATCAATATTTAAGAGCAAATTCATTCAAAAATAGCCGCCGTAAATTCACGGAAATGTTCGGTAAGAGTGCTCCAATTGTAAGCTCAATACAGAAAATGGTCAATAAATTCCGTGAGACAGAGTCTGTATATAACTTGTAACACAGACGTAGGAGAATTGAACTAACACAAGAGGCAGTGGCTGATATCAGTGGGATAATGACAAGTTCTCCCCACAAAAATGTTAACGCCTAAGCCAGGAGACGCAAATATTCGTAGCATCAGTCCATACAGTAATGAGAATAATGTTAAAATTATACCCATATCAAATTCAAGTTTTTCATGAATTACAACAAATTAACTACCGTAATCGTGTGCACTACTCTCAATGGTTGAAGGACTTTATTGAAGAAAAACTTTACTCCTTTAAACGTATATTTAATTATATATGGACTTGCAAATTTTATTGAAAATTGGCCAGGAATATGGATTTAATCTAAATTGTGAAATCTCGATATATACAGACTGGTTATGGGAATCCGTAACAGAGCCACATTTCAGCTCCTAATGCAAAGAAATATTCGGATCAAAAATGTTCACACCAATGTGTGTGAAATCACATTGTGATGCTTCTGATATCGAGTCTCGGGAATACCTCTACTTGGGGGGCGACTTTAAAATTTCAAATAACAACACAGGTTTATTCATTGAACCAAGCGCTTAATGTTGATCAACTTTTAGAGGAACAACTATTCTATAGCACGTTGCGGGAAGGGCGTAAGTCATAGTGCTGTTACCGCCTATACAATGCATTTTATCTTTATCTTTTCCTAGTTGGTGGTCCAAATTAACATGATGTAAGGAGTTTTCGGGACATTTTGGATCTTGTAACTCAAAGGGAATAGTATATAAATGTTCGAAAGTAAAGTGAAATACGAAATGGAATATGGGGAATCAATCTCTGAAACTTTCGAAAACAAAGGCATCCCGGCAATACTGTTACCGGGGGCAACTTCAACATTTTAAATTTAAACTATTGTTTAATTTCTCGTAACGTTTCGCATTTACAAGAGTTAGTTATTAGGTCAACAGTCAACTTACGAAGTAGCTCTTCTAACGGACTATATTTAGAAATATTTCCTCTGAAATATGTTCAAAATTTCAAGCTTGTTTCAAAATCAAGAAAACAAAATCAACCATTGTTTCTAGATAAAATTTTGAAGTTACATCATCCCTATTTGAAGTTACATCAACAGTATTTCCGGGATGCCCTGTTCCCGTAGGCTTAACCGTTTGATTCCAAATATTCTATTTAGTATTTTACTTTAGACTGGATTCTTTGTTTATTATTCCTTTTGAGTTACAGTTTCCAAAGAGTATGAGCTATCGAGAAGCGTTTCCTCTTAAAATATTTCAAAATTTCGAGCCTCTTTCAATAGGGCAATATCAACCCCTGTTGCCATTTTTGAAGTTGGCGCTCCGTAAGCGTCACCGTGTGATTCCTCACATACACTTTGGTGCAAACATTTTATTTTGTTTCAAAGGTTTATGTGCACTACGAGTTGAGTTGTAGGTTACGAATTAACCTGGATTAATCCTTCGGATTTCCAGAACCATCCTTTATATAAGGGGTGATTTAAAGTCAAACATAAAATACGACCTTTCCGAAGTCAAACGAGGAATTTACAATACCCTTCAGCAAAAGTCACCACTTGTGGATCAGGCCACCGGTTGGTAAATAGGTGGACACTGATCTCTATGAAATGCCAGTAGGCCGACAATGGCCCATTTGATCCAACAATTTACTGCTTTTCCTCCTGAAAATCTTTAAGCAGGAATCTTTTGTAATATTAACTGCAAACTCCAATAAATCAAAGTAGACTCTATCGTTCCTATGGTGAAATATGTTATGATTTCAGAAGGGCCAACTTCGTTTGACATCCCAGAACAACTAGTAGTTGGTTTAGCGAAGTTAACAGAAATTAGACAGTTGGTAGTGATGCACCAGTCATATCGTACATGCGCATTAACGCAGATTGAGTAGTTTTTTTAGTTCATTCATTCGTATCGTTTTAAAAAATACAAATGTAAGAGTTCAGTTCAAAGTGTAACGCCCCTCAGGCTTTTCGAAATAGGTACCTTGGCATATTAAATATCGGAGACACACATAAATATTGTCACCAAAGTTGTGGGGCAATTACATCAACGCCTCAACATTGACAGTCGTCATTATTTATGTAATTTTCCTTATAAACAGTATTATGAAGAACAGCAAGAAGTGCATAAATCCCATGGGCTATCATTTTACCCTGGAAGTCTGCTGACGCGTGGCATTCCCCAAGCGCCGCTTTTTCCCGAAAAAGAGGAAATTTTCCCTCAACTAATATTTATGTCAAAAATGTAATAAACTTAATAGAAAGTTGCTTCTAATGATCAACTGTTGTTTGCTTAGCATTTGGTATGCTTATGTTTGAGATAGAACGCCGTTAGTGCTGTTTCCTGATTAAAGTGACTGAAAGCTTGAGCTTAAAGTTGATTCACAGTGCTTTCGTATACTCATTTATGTGGAAATAGCCCGGGACCTTGAAGTCAGTACCTTACTGGCTATGGATTATCAGTCTAAAATAAAAAATTAGCATTCGTTTATTTTATTTTGCCTGTCACATTACAATAAAATTCTAAATTCTAAATAGCTATGTCCGAGACGGGATTTGATCCAATAATCTTTGGTTATTAACGTAGCGCCAAACGATTAACATAATTACATGGAACGTGAGTAAAAGTAAGATACATTCAGGATTTAAGCTAATAATAATAATAATAATAATAATAATAATACCTAAAATGCAGAAATAATAATGCCCAAACCAAAAGACACGGCCAAGTGGCATCTGATTGCTAAGCCATTTACTTGTTAATTTACTGATTGCATATCCGTTTACAGAAAGCAATCGCCAGATGTTTAACGGATGGCTACAGGCAATGGCAAGTTTTCTTGTACCGGGCGGAAATACGCCGAACGCCATTGGTACTTAAATCCGAGCCGGTCCCATTATAACTGATAAACTAGAAAGACATTTAACACTAGTGAATATTTTAAAAACAATTTACCTCACTATATATGTTTTAATTTTTGAAAGCGTCCCCAAATAATTTGTCTAAATGTGTACGAAATAAAGATATCACAAAACAATGAGAGAACCTTGTAAAATATTGTGTTGAAATATTCTTGACTGACTGTTGTTTCCCTTATAGTATTATTATTTTAAATAATCATGAAATGTTTTCCAAATCCAAAGGAGAGTGAAGATCTAAGAATTACCCACCATAATTTAATATGTTATTGTGCACACTTTGAAACGCATTTTAAACATATTTTGTGGAAAATGTTATTCTAAATTGTTACTTAGATTTAAAAAAGGTAAATTCTACTGAAAAATGCGAATTCCAAAAAGTGGTTTGTGCATTTAACTCTTACACTATAACTGTAACAAGTCTTTGCTATAAACATCAGTTACTTTTCGCTAAACTGTTATCAAAATAACACCTCTAAGTAGCGCGTATTCATACCACTTACAATTCTTATATTAATATAATAACTCATGTGATGCGCTTAGCATTTTACCCTCTTTCACGAAAATCTTAGAGTGTAATTCTTTACTGCAGTAATAAAGATATGCTGTCAGATTTTATTTTTTTCTATGGTAAATAAAGTAACATTTATTCTTAAATATACTTTCTACTCCGAATGTTTGTACTTCTCCGCTGAAGGTAGAAATAGTAAAACCAGAAATTAAAAAAACTCCACTTAATTTCCGGTGCTGCGTGCTAAAAATCAAGGTTGACAGTACTTATCCTTTTCTTAGAATCGATTTTTTTCGAGAAGTGGGTTGACTATTTCTTTGCAAAGTGTAAAAGAATTATTGTTTAAACCATATAATTTATAACTAACGTTTACCGCATATTAAAATAAATGTTTTCTGATCTTATTTTAAGGAAGAAGACTAAACCGCCAGTTATTGTTAAGATATTTAGTATAGTTTTATGCTGAGGCATATAGCTTACAGCAATAGGAATCTCAGGTAGAAGCAATTAATCTATAGTTAGTCAGGAGTAGACTGTTTAAATATATTTGCAATTCAGTACTTGCAAAATATTCACAGAATATACTTATTCATGGAACATTCTCAGAAATGTTTAAAGAATCATTCTTAATTTAAATAAATCGCTAAGATAAAATATGGTAGATAATACATTTTGAAGTTCTCCTCATAAATTAAAAGTACCATACTATATCAGTACTGAATTGAGAATATATGTCTAAATATATTTCAAAAATCCATTATTTGAAGAACGTTTTAAGTACAAGATTTTGTAGAATATTCAGCTTACATAAAGTTAGGCCCAGCTACGCCAAATTTGGCAGAAAAATAATATGTGTATTATGCGACAGAATAAAAACTACATTTTCCCTAGTTAAGCAATGAAATTGTCAGCTTGTTTTATAAAAAATATTGTTTGCCTTTGTAAATGCAATTAAGCGATTGTAGACTCCACATTTTAGTAGCTTTAAGTTGAGGAAGAAATAGCATTTCTTATGATATAAAAGAATAGGAGACCAAACCTTGCGAAAATGTAGAGATATACGAAGTATTGGAATACATAAACTTTCACTATATTCAGCCTTATGACATTAGCAACTAGATTTTCTCTTGGATTTTCAAGCATTCAAGCTGTTTCTGATTGGATGAGAGATATAGTTGTTCACTTTGTAACCAGAGGGCCTTGAGTTTGATTGACTGCTTGAGGAAATGTGACTTAAATTATAATGAAATTTGTAGTTGGACAGAATTAATGCAGTAGATTTGTGAAACCTTATTCCATACCACCTTTCAAGGAAATTGTATAGTTGTCTATATTTTAAGAGGGAATACGAAGTTGCCTTTTGTTCATCATGAAAACCAGTGAATCTTTCACAGAAATTTTTTCGGAGTTGTTCCTATATTCGGTTTACTTTTAGAGAACTTCTGCGGAGTATATTTTTGATGTAGGCGATAGCATGTTAAAGGCATAGCTGACTTATACTATTATTGTATGTAAAATATATATATTACTAACTTGCTCAAAACTTAACTATTCCATTTATTTTTTCAGGAATTTTATAGGTGTACGGTTATTATTTTGAACATGTTAAATTTGTTCAAATATATTAACTAGTGGATCAGTTTTTTCTCATATCTTCCGATATCCTTATTCTTGTAGCTTTTGAAAAAGAAGTTTTGCTTGAACCGAATTGAAATGAGTAAAAATGAATTTTATCATCGTCCCTATGTATGCAAATTATAGTTTTATCGTTCTTTCAGGGTAAAAATATTAAAACTTATACTTTCCTTTTTTAATTCATTTGGCAGCCTATAGTGCCAAATCGAATTATTTCTCTTCTGTGATTTCCTTGGCTCCTTAATTAGCGACTATTTTTTTTTCATTTATCCTATTCTAGCGAGTTTTCTATTGGTTCTCATGTGGCGCCTTTTGTTACCTACCCTGTTTTCAACGCTGATCACAGATGTTGTTAACGTTTCCTTATGTCGTTCACATCTGTCACTGCTGCTGGTAACAGTTTCCCATCCCTTTTGCAAGTATCAATAAGTCAATGGCGCCTTGTCTGTGTGTCTGTTTTTAGTTTAAATATTAGTTTGAAATGAGAAGTAATTAACAAATTTCAAAGAAAACTTTTGTGTATATACTCTCATATGATGATGATGAGAAATACTAGGAGTTCAACGCTTGGAAGAATAAGGTTTCCCACTAGCAATTGAAAGAGTAAAAAGTAACTAAATGTGACATATTTTTAGGATACTTGCATTTTTTCTATATATAATAATTGGCACTTTTATTTCATCTTCTAGTGATATAAATTTATCCTAGCCAAAAAAGTTTGCTTATTGATCATACTTTAATCAGCCCACGATTTAAGCCAATTGCTACTGCACAAAAGTTCCCGCATTACATAACAATCGTTGATGAAAATGTTTTTGCAAGGTAAGCGATTAAATCCAAAACGTCAGCTATTAAACAGCTGCTGTAGGTCTTTAAATAAGTTTAACTGCAATACGTCGGAGTTGAATGCATACTTTTTCAGTTATAATTTTCTACTTCGACTTACAATTTCACTATCATTGTGAAGGAAGAATTTCAATGAGATTAGATAAGCTAACTCTTCAATAATTTGAACGAAATTGAACTATTTTACAGACGCCAGAGATATTTTTGATATGAGAGAGGCAGGGTTAACAATATACATCGGTAATATTATTTTTGTATGCAAATCATGTATTGATTTATATACGAGCTGTATTATTCATTTATGTTTGTGAAAAGTGCAATATTGATGTTCAGTTTTCAAATAATTTGTCTTGGAAGACGTTCATTGTATTAAAAATGTTAAAATTTCTTCAAATATATATTAACACGATCATATTCAGTCATTTTCTAATTCTTCATGGCTTTTTCTCTTTTCACTTCTATAGGTATACTACTAAACTTATTCATCTAGTAAGAAAAGAAGAAGAAGAATTTCTAAGGAATATATTTAAAGTCGGATATTAATTTAAATGAATGATCTTATCTAAGATAAAATAAAACTCCTCCATTTTTATTATAAAAATATCTGTAAAAATAATTAGGCATGTACGAACTTTAAAATTTAGGAATGTAAAAGTGTATTTATGAAAATATAATTATCCTACAATTTCATATCATAGTACTCTATATGTGCAATATCCGTATTTTCTCTCTAAGTAGAATATGCGTAGTAGTTTTAAAAGTATTTCATGATTTTTATTTATAGATCATCATATTGTATTTTTATTACAAATGATTATAAAAAAGTTTCTTAAAATCGTCAATATAAAAATTATTACCTTCAGAATATAATGGATGAAGTTCAATCTTTAAACTATACATACTAGACGATTTTCAGAATTTTAGTAATAATTTTATTTTCCTGAATTCAGTAAATAGTTAGATTTTTTATATTCACTTCATGTTTATTTCAATCTGAAAATATATACAAATGTTTATGTATCAAAAAGTATATGTAGACAGTATTTTTCAAAGCTTCAAATTTCTTCATAGAAAAAATATTCAAAACGTTACACTATTTTAATCTTTCACACGCTAATGTAAAAGTGTACTTTTACTTTTTTCAGTAACTTTTAAATTACACAGTTTTAAATGTTCACAATCATTCCCTATCAGGTTCACCATTAATATCTTTTGTTATTACTTTCTCTCTTATATCCACTTTAACTATATGTAACGTATGCAATGTATATTTAAAAATCACAATATTATAAAAATATCCAAGTTTTAATATATATTCATTATAAACTTTTAAAAGGTTAATAGAATCCATCACAACTCTCCATGTACGACTCGTTAAACACTATTCTTCAGCTACAGAAAAATGATACATTCATTTCAGGTTTGATTAGCAACTTTATAAAATAGGTTTGCACAGTTCAGAGAAATATTTTGTTTTCCCAATTTTCAGTCGCTTCGTAAAACACTGTTTATGAATGATATTATGAACACATCAACAAGAATATACACTTCCTTTTGGATGTGAAGGACGACAGAGTGCCGTATATGTAGATTCCATAATATTTACTTTCATCCTCACTATTATCTCAAATCTCGTTTTCAGTGTCTGAAATAAAATTAATTTCTCCACTTAGATGCAGTAGGCGATACAGCAAAACATTTCATTTCATTGTTCCCCTCAACTTCCTCGGCACTTATAATTGAATAATCATCATCATCACTATCTAATATAAATACTACTTTTAAACTTGAGAACGAGGCGCTACTACAAATATTTGGAGACAAAAATTCATTTTTGTCATGTTTCCCTCCCCATTTGGATCTTCAAAGAAATGCACGTGACTTGATAAGTTAATTGGTCTACTTTCGCTATTGATATTTAAAACACAACTGAACAGTTATATTTTAAGTTTTCAAGTCAGAACTTGTTCTAAGTAGATCCAGCTTTTTCTAAAGATCAACGAAGACAAACAGAAGAACTGAATAAAGAGCTCGTAACAATCCTCGTTAACACCTATTTTTCTCCCTTAGAAATCATGTCCTAGCATGATTCGCGTGCACTTGCAAACTTCTTTGTTAATACCTCAGACAAGCATAAGATCAATCTTTTGTTCAAAAAGAGATCTTCCTGCCAGGTCCAAAACAACTTGTTCCCTCCTCCCGAGCACAACAACAAAAACATGTAATTGAACATAATAATGTGGGAAATAAGAAAAAGTAAACTTACAAGTAAAAAACATCTTATATTGATTCTTTGTTTATATAAAATATAATAAGCTCATAGCTGATCTGTGTATTAAAAATAATATATAAAACTAAAACTTATTTTTCTATTTAATAATGTAAAACTTTCTTCAGTATTATTGAAAAAGGTTTAAAATGCGTTTTCACTTGTTATAGATAGAATTCTAATTTAATATTATTTTTTTTCAAATTAACATTAATAATAATGTTATTAAGTTTTAAAGAATGGTTTATTATTTTAGTTATACATTTAAAATAAGATAATCTTATGTCTGTAACTTAAAATTTTAAATAATGAATCTCAACTTAAAATTGTATTTTTTATTTTAGGATAGTCATGGAAATTAACAAAGTTGCAGCTGTTAATATCGTTGAACAAGATGAACTGTCCATTACTAATTTTGAACAGATAAAAGCGATCTATGTTTCTGTTTCGGCTGGTACTGCTACTTCAACTATTACTACTACTACTACTGGTGATTATGGTAGAGCAGTAAATATTGAACATGCATTTAAAAGTAATGAAGACAATGTTTAAATGAACGTATGGTATGTAATGAAGTTGTTACTGTTCAACCTTCAAATGAAGGAAAGGAAGTACTAGTCCTCAGAAAAGTTGTCAGTATTTTTCATTTAATGAGGATATAACAAACGACTTAGGGTAGTGTTAAGGTTCCCCTACTAGTTTGGATGGTGATTGTATTTGGAAGGCTATAAAGGAATATAATCCTGTAAACCCTCAGGAGGCTTTATTATATTATGGATATTTCTTCAAATTTCATCAAGAACAATTCCATGTATGTAAAATCCACGAAGAATCAGCTTTACATAGTCGTACAGTGAAGAATATTTAAATTGAAGAATGAGTAAAAGGCATATTTGAACAATATTGTGAACACAATAAAAATTCCGATGAACAGAGACAGAATATTATCAGAAGCATTGGTAATCAACAAATCCGAAGAAATCAGAAACACTTCTTACAAAATGAGTTTTATTCACCTGTAAAGTAAAACCAAAAGGGTTGTTTATTTAAAAAGTCAAGAATTGTTATTCTTTATAAGGAAACAATATTTTGTATCTATCTCTTTTATTTAAGTTGTGTAATTATATTATTCATTTTTCTGCATTTTATTTCAGTAAGTCAGTTATTAGTTACATTTGTTTTCCATCCCAAGTTTAAAACGTAAAAATTTGTTCAATTTATTGTAGAAAGGGAACCAGGTGAAACTTATGAAGTTTCGAGAAAAACGACTACATCGATTTTCTGTAACACAGTAAGCATATGAAGTATGTTTGGGGGGGCTATTATGCTACTGTTCTGGTTGGATCATTTGTGATGCAAGAGATGTTTCTACCCTCAGAGAGGCTGAAGTAAGGAATAACTCAAAACCACCTGAAAAGTGACTCAGGTACCATTTTACAATAACATATTCATTTAGAAATGGGATCAGGAAGTTTTGGTGCAGGAAGTTTCGGTGTAGGAAGTTTCGGTGCAGGAAGTTTTGGTGTGGCGAAATTTCCGTGCAAAGATAAAAATACATTTTGATTATAGAAAAACTGTTAAACTATGAACTTTACCTTTTTGTTGCTCGATTAATACTATTATTAATGTACTATTTAATAAAATTATTCGAAATTAAAGCATAAATTTGTTTTAAAAAATCTTTCGACCTTTCGTATTACCGTACTAGTGATGCTACAGAAAGTATCACTATGGTTTTCCGTGCTGATATTTTCGCAATGTGCTTAAAATTATCAGCACAAAGTGCTTAGAAAATAAACATTATATATGAACTGCAGGATCCTTACAGTTAGAAAGAAAATAATGAATTCGTAAAAATTCACGTAGTAGTCAATAGGTTTAAGGGGTCATTCAACTGTAACGCAAGCATTCAAGAGAAAGTGGTTCAAGCATGACTTATTTTATCTGACAATGAGCGAAGGGGAACAAAGTATTTTCAAAAGATTTAATGATAAAAAATGAAAAGTTTTACGTAAGCACTACGTGAATGGTCGGATATCTGCTTATTTTACTTACAGGGTGTAGGGGTTTTAAATGACTGAAAATGTGGTTATGCAACAGCATCCCCTGAAGTACCAGTAACACTGTCAACTTTGATTCTAGTTCATAGTTTTTATTTGGCTTTCCGTGACTGAATAAACACCTTTAATGATGTTACTACGTGGGTAAAGTTTAGTTTAAGGTCCCATCAAAATATATAATATACAGCAGAATTGTACAATGTGTCCTTCGCATGTGGGAGTGTTGAAACGCAATATATAACAAATTTCGATTGATGGAAGTGTCACACGTGCCTAAGAGTGAAAAAGCTAATAACACCTAGAACTATTTGGTACTTTTAGCGTTAAAGCAGGGCACACGGTGTGAGTGTTCAAGGCGATATGTAATAATAATTAACTTACTTAATAACTCCATAACTTCTGGCTCTCGCGAGTTCATCACAGCAGTAAAAAACGTTCGCCATTGGATTCTATTCCGGGAAATATCAAGCCAGTTCTCATCACGAACACCTACTTATCGAAGATCTCTTCTAATAGTGTCCTCCCATAGGCGCCTCGGTCTTCCAGAATGTCTACTTCAATCCCGCTTCCCAACCAGGATAGAATATAATTTTGGTTTCTCCCCAATCAGATCTAAATGGTCTGCCCACTTTAGTTGTCGTGATTTCATTATTTTTACAACTTCTGGTGAATTTTACAGTCAGTTTCAGCACGCATGTCTTTCACAAAACCGTATTTTCAAACACATGTATTTTATGTTCATCTGCTAGGGTCGTACTCCAAATTTCGCATCCGTAAAGTATTACAGACAGAATAAGTGTTATGTACATTTTCAATTTCAATTTCCTCGATAATAATCTCGATGTTAGAAGTTTTTAGACTAAATAGAAACATGCGTTCTCCGATACTAAGTGACATTTTATTTCATCCATGACCTGATTTTTGCTTCTTATTTATGTTCCCAAGTATTTAAATTTGTTTACTTTCTTTATAATCTCATCCTTAATTCTTATGTTTTTATTTCGTTTATTCCCTATTTTTCGGCATACCATGTATTTAGTTTCATCTATGTTTACCTGTAGACCTATATCATCGCACGCTTCTACTAAGACATCGGTGTTGCCTTGTAGTGCATATGTATCATCCCCTATTAAATCTACAACATCCGCGTATACGAAAAGTTGATTCAAACGATTCAATGACAGTTCCATTTTGTCCCCGTTAATTTTTAAAATCGCATATTCTAACGCGAATTTAAACAGTGGTGGTGACAAGTTATCGCCTTGCTTCAATCCGCTGCGAATCTTTAAACTCTCTGACATCATATAACTTATGCCTAATATGCTTATGGGGTCGTTGAGACACATCTTCACCAGTTAAACCAATCTTTTTCGGAATTCCAGATCGTATTAGAATACTGTTTAGCTTTCCCTTTTGATAGAATTATATGCTGTTTTAAAGTCAATGAATAGCTGATGAATTGTCCGATTGTATTCTCGTTTCTTTTCCAAAATTTGTCGCAAGGCGAAAATCTGGTCCAACATGGATCTATTTTTTTTTCTAAATCCGCATTGGTGATCTCCAATTATTACATCTACGTATACATTCAGGCGTGTTAACAGAATATTACTTAATACCCTTTAACAGGTTGGAACTAACATTATTCCGCGGTAATTATTACAGTCCGAATTATCGCCTTTTTGTAAATCGGAACTATTATTGAGGTTTTCTATTCCTTCGGGAGCTCCTCATTTCTCCATATAGCACTTATCAATGTATATAGTTCCTTGATTAGTGCCGTTCACCCTGCTTTAATTAATTCGGCTGAAATATTGTATATTCGTCATGATTTGAAATTTTTCAATTTATTTACCGACATTTCGATCTCGGCATCCCTAAATTCGGTTCTGAGGTATGAATTTGTACTTGTTCTTTTTGTTTATCGTTGTGTTTATTAAGAAGTTTGTCTAAATAACTTTTCCGCGCTTCGACAATTTTAGTCAGATCCGGCTGAAGATCTCCACGTTCATTTCGAATCATTCCTAACCTCGGCTGATAATCTTTTTGTAAGGAGTTTACCCCTTTAGATAGATCTCGTGTGTTATTTGTCTTACCGTTTACTTCTATATCATTCATCGTCTGCGTCATATATTCTCGGTTCTTTTTTTGAAACCGCTTGTGGCGTCTCGTTTCGCGTTACTGTAATGGTTGGTATTTCCTTTGCTCATTTTACTTAGCCATCGTTGACTGACTTGTTTTCGTATTTCATGAAGCTTAAGGCATTGTTCATAATACGAAGATGTATTTTCTATTATTTCTTCTCACTTACATGTTCCTTCGCTGCGCTCTTCATTGTTTCACGAATTGCCTTCAAGATCTTACTTACATCAACTTCTTTATTAATATTATGATTATTATACTCGAATCGGCTGAGATTTCGAATCTTTTGAGAGTTCGAGTTAGTAATCTGCTTTTATGCTCTGATTATTTAATCATTTAATTTCGAATTTCAGTTGTTTTGACCTCTTATTTTCTGTGTTCGCGATGCATTACTTTTCCCTTACTTTTGTGATCACTAATTGATGGTCGGTGTCACCTTCCGCTCCTCTGTAAGACGTAACATCCATTATGTTGGTGTGCCTTAGTCATCTACTAATACGTGATCGATCTGAATGAGAGTTTTGCAGTTCGAAAATACCCATGTGTATTTGTGTATATCTTTGTGTTCAAAGTACGTACTCTTTACCAGTAGATTTTTCGAAATCGGGAAAGTTATCAGTCGTTGTCCATTGTTGTTGGTCATTTCATGAAGACTGTATTTGCTTATGGTAGGTCTATATTTTTCTTCCCTCCCTGCCTTTGCATTGAAATTACTTAAAATAATTTTCGAATTATACCTCGGCATTCGATCAAACAGTCTTTCTATTTCATCGTAGAATATATCTTTGTCGTTATCAGTATCCACCTTGGTTAGAGCATAGACTAAGAAAACTGTGTTGCCCCATCGAGAACGTATCGTAACATACGGTAGTATTTCGTTTACGAATTCTAGATTCTGAACCGCCTGAAGGATACTGTTATTAATTAGGAATCCTATTCCGCAATCGTGAGACTGTGTTCCCCCTTAGTAGGAAGTGTACTTGCCCTGTAGGATGTTATCTTGACCCTCCCACGAAACTTTTTGTATCGCTAATATGTCTAGCTCGTACTTCTCGTTCTCGCGTACCGCCACCTGAGGGGCGCCCTTTTAGTGCAATGTTCGTACGTTCCGTGTTCCTATTCTAAGGTCTTTCTTAATCCAGTTCTTGGAGCCCCTTGAAGCAGTCCCCGCCCGGAGATCAGAATGAGGGACTAGTTTACCCCAGGTGAATCCATAGACCATCTGTTACTAAGTCTTGACATGTTTTTGCGGAGTAGAGTTCTCAGCTCTACGATCTCGCAGTGAAGGTTGACATTCAAGATGTAGTCTTCTGTCCATCTATGGGACTTGCCGATGTCATTCATCTTCAGCCTCAGAGTGGTAATAGTGATACTGCTTCCCTCCATCATGGTATTTTTGTTCGGGGTTATCTTCCCCTAGCCTTTGTAGATTCCTCCATTAACTGCAATTCAACGGTACTGGTTTGGGTCCGTCCCGGAAAATTTCCGATACCCACCATATCTCGTCGGCATTTCCCTATCCGCCACCTGAGGAGGCGCCTGGTGGGAAACAATAACAATAATAAACGCTGACGTTACAGAGCGAAAGGTCCTGCGACTGCCTCAACGCCATCTGTCCGCGGTTTGTGGAGCTGCACCCACCTGCATGACGGCCGTGGGGTTAGCATGCGCGTCGCCACTAACAGGCGTATTAGAGGCTTTCTAGACCAAGTGGACGTCACGTCTTTATTCACGTGACTCCCCAATTTACCTCAAGGCGCTGTGGAAGTAAAAAATTGAGGCGCTCCAGCCTGTAATTGAACCCGAGACCACGCGGACATGAGCCCAACGTTCTTACCCTAGACTGTGGAGACCCTAAAGGCGGTATACTTCTCAGTGAAAAACATGATCTAACCTGAAAGTCTTATGCTGAAATATTATGCTTATTGAGAAAAAAAGTCTCAAAGTTTTATTGTCTCAATTACATATTTTTAATTAAAGGTTGATATGGGAAATTATACATCTTTAATCATGCTTTGTCATTAGAGTTAATGTTATCCTGTAATAATTCAGCTATTTTTGTGATTTTGCAATGAAGTATAATAAGGATTTTTAATTTGCATGGGTAATGGGGTCGATAGATTTGCTAAAATTTCCATTGTTTTTCAAAAGTTTCTTTGTATAAAGACAGGGATTTTTTCGTTTATTCTAGTCCAAAGCAAAAGTCTGTAGCGATAAGTTGATGTTAACCAATGTTTTCATGTTCGATTTCGTATGATCTCGACAAGCTTATTTGGCTAGCTTATTTGAATGCTGAACCCTATTTGCCCTTGGTAACTTACGTTAGTTCGTTTGCAGGAACCTCTATTGTGAGTTATCCTGAGGTGAGTTTTCCCACAAATTTTTCTAGCAGTTGCCAGTTGGAGTGCGATATGTTGCGTCAGCGTTGGATGTTTCTTCATTTTGCCCGCGTTTTGGATAAATTAACATGGAAAGGGACACTGTGTAGTTCTATCAAGTCCGAAACTTGCAATGAAACGCTTCCTAATACTTTGTCGAATTATCAGAAGTGTAACAGTAACTTTATAGCAGGAATGTTACCAAAATTCAACTGCTAGTAGGAAGTTGGAAGCACGTCTCAAAAGTTTTGCGCAGTGGATGAGAGTGATATCAACGTGGGGTATGAATACATTTTGCTATTAGCTATAACCGGTATTGAATGTTAACGTCATTTGAAACTAGTTTAAGTCGCTATGGTATGCGACGCCATGAAATATGTTTAAAAAGACATGGCACGACGTTGTGAAGTACCTAGCTTGTAACATTGTGAATTAATCAATTTATTTTTGGAACGTAATGATTGGATTATTCTTCTTTGGCACGAACAATTAACGTCGTCATATGGAAAAAAAATCTACCAACTTTCCTATTTGCGCTAGTCTAACCTTAAGTGTCTGGTATTTCTTCAGCAACATCAAACTGTAAATGTGTGCTGATGATCAAAGTATTCTAGTGACTTTGTGAAGCATTCATATTTTGGTCCCGAAGGAAGCTGATCTGTGGGACATGATCTTGTGAAAGATTCGTCGAGAAAGCAGCATTCATTCTTCTAATCTTCCCCCTCCCCACTTTCCATTCCTCAAGAGACTACATTGGAAATTGGTGTTGGTGCGAATCTTCAAGGAACTGGTGCACTTGAGTATATACATATACTAGCCAGAAGCGTAACAGAATATTTCTCATATAAATGCTTGCAAACTTAAAAACTGAACTTTGATGCAACTTCACAAATACCGTTTTTCCTCTGAAAGCTGTAACAGTTTGTTAAAGAGTACATTTGAACGCGCGCATGGCGTAAACAATTTTGCTTGCCCAAAAAGATTATCAAAACTGATTTTTAATCTCTAGAAATACAAAATCTTTTTTATTATTATTATTTGATTGATATTTCGATGTTTCTTTGTAACTTTAACATCCTCTTAAATTTTTATTAAACTGTTTCTAAAATGTTGATGAATGGTTTATGTTATCCCATATGGAACGTTCCATGTTGTCAATAAGAAATAGTACAAGGGAATATATTTTTAGCATGGTTCTGTTTACTAAAATTTGAATGAACTTTCATAAGATCGGCTTTCCTGGTCCATCACATCCTGACGAAAGTACGAAAGTAAGTGTTCATGTTAAATGTTTTGGTTCAACTGAAAATACCAATGGACGTGTTCTGTGACCCTACACGATTCGGTGTGAAAATATTGTGTCGTTAGGCTAATGTGTCGTTATTAATTGCCATGTCGAATCTTGAAACCAACTACATCAAGCCATTCGGGCCACCCTCAACTTTCTCTTGTACTTTAGCGTGTAAAGTATAAGTTTAATTTAGCATGAGACTTCTAGGTGTACTTTGTAGATTCGTTGATTTGAAGAATTCTGCAGCTCCTAATTTATTTTAGAAGAGTTACATATCTCCACACCTTGAATATTTCTTTCCTATCTGGGCTATCTCACCTCCCACAGTGCTGTCCAAGGTTAACAGAATTCTGAACTTTTTGTTTGATTATTGTTCGCTTCGTGTCCCATCCACAAGCAAATTCAACAAATAACAACTCTTAGAAGTCCTTTATTTTGAACCTCCTTTAGCACGTATATATTTGCATGACTTCAAATAACTCTATAAAACTGTTAATGGTCATTCCAAATCTCTCGATATTCTTCACGAGTTTTCTCGACTTCCTGTTAGATCCACTCGCAGTAATGACCTGTTTGCCTTGCTATTATACAGCGTTCCCTACTTTACAGATTGTCATCTCAGTATAACAGAGTTTCAAACTATCTTGACTTTGCTTTACCTTAAAACCACGTTATGAAAGAAAAAAAAACTGGTATCGATATGAGATTTTATGTTGAAGTAATGATTTTGTCTTTTTTACTATAGATATTCTTCTGTTAATGTATTTGTTCAATTTTTAATTTGTTTGTATTGATAGTGTATCTTTATTCTTTGACAACTCAGTGTAAAATGGTCATTAGTGATGTATCTGGGTGCTTGTTAATAAATACATGAATGCATTAATTAATTTGGTCCTTCGTCATCTCTGAGTAGGATTTACGCTGTGTAAGATTACATTGATGAATGGGAGAAGTCAGTTATAGGAATAGTGGCATTTTCAGACCCGTCTTTGCTTTATTACATTGAGTCTTTGTTTTTTGTAGCAGAATAAGTTATCCTGAACACACAAAATGACGCCATTAGTATTCTCGAACATACCGCCATGTTTCCATATGCTGAACAACTCGAGTATGTATTTAGTGGGTCTTAAGGTTTAAGTTTCTGAAAGTGAATTTTTAATTGGAAGGGTTTTTCGAAAATCTTCACATTTTGACAGATGCCAGTCAAAATATTACCATTTTAATGAGAAGTAGTGAAATGTATGTAAAAAAGTATTAAATACGAAGACGGATGGGAATCATTTTAGTGTTGTGCTTTAAATATTCATACGAGCTTCTATAATTGTTACTTGCTGATCTTTGTTTTAATAGCAACGTTAGTCAGTAAAGGAATGGATATCTTGTAGCAGAAGCAATTGTCAACATTTCATGTCTCAAAAAGTGCGAGTAATGCATTCTCCAGGTAAAAGAAAAAGACAAAATTTCCATTCCCAGCAATTCATAAATCCAAAAGACTTCTATGGCATCGTTTTATATCTTGTTTAAATAAGGACTTGTCAGTAATTATTAAGCTATTCAGAAATGTATCGCTGATGTTTTAAGAACTATAATATTATAACAACTAAATATGTACCATTGTTACTTCTCTGCTAGTATTTTCTATCTATTTGGATTGCTTGGAAAAGTTGAACAGTAATAATTCTGCCTAAAACTCTTAATTTTGAGGTGGGGTCTTCATCCCCGAACCCCAACTCTAAATACGTCCCTGATTGTAATAATATAACAAGTAAATATTTCATTCATTTTAACTTCGCTCTTTTACAAATTTATCAATATTATAGGAAACAACATTCATCAGTAAGCTTTTGCACCGAAAATTCCTCGTACCGAAAATTCCGTGCACCGAAAATGCCTGCACCGAAACATCCCTGACCCATTTAGAAATATATTTTGAAAGAAAATGTAAAAAATGTTGCTCCCTCCGGGATTTGAATCAGGGGTTTTTACTCAAAAAGGCAACGCCTTAACCACTCCGCCACCATAGAAACTTGCATCGATGGCTTGGCGGTTGTATTTACAATGCACGTGTTACGTAACTAACCAGAAGGGATGCGAGCAAGATGACGGGCTCCATTATATTTCAAAACGGACAATCTCGAAAATTTTTCCTTCTCGTAGGCAGGTACGGAAACCTGAATATATTAAAAGCTGACGGAAGCTAAGAACTGAAACGAAAACCGTTGTGTTGCTCTTGAATTGTACTTTGAAGATCTAGAATCAAATATTCTCAAGATAAATTCCTTTATGACGAAAAATGGGTTGAAACATGAATTACGAATTGTATATAATTGTATTTCTAACTAGTTTTGTGTTGGTAAAGAAGATCAATAAAAGGCTGCAAATGTTTGCAATAGGTAGATCTATCAACGGGTCTCTTGACGCAAAAACTCACACACCCCTTTTGTTGCGGGGATTCAACGATGACTTTGGCGAAAAAAGCCCGAGTTGTGGCTTAAATAGCTAGCAAGTAAACATTATTTCATAAACGTTTGGGATCTAGATATTGTATATATGATCTGAAAGTACACAACCAGAAGAGTATTAATGTAGAAACCTAGCCTGATACAGGAAAAGGTATAGAAGTTCCAAGGGTATTAATGGGGGAGCCGGTCGCAACCGAAATCCACTATAACAGCTAGTACCGTTGTTACGTAACACACGTGCAGTGTAAAACAACTTCGAAGTCGCCATCGACAAGGCTGGACCGTGGATAAGTGCTAAAAGCGTCAGATTGTTGAGTTATATATTCAGGGTTGAGTTATAGACCCAGCAGAGGCAACAGGTTTCTTCAAAACGCATTTCTCTTTGTTCATAATTATTATTTATAGTTACTTTTGTTTCATTTTTCTAGATTATCTTAGATTAATTACCAGGGGAATGTCAGTTTTGAACCAAGTGACACGAACAAATTCGGTGGAACGAAATGGTTGAAACGGAACGGAAGAAGTTTATAGGTACGTTATTACTCATTGGCGTGTATAAGTCCAGAACGAATATATTACTCAGTTGTGGAGCCGCTCTGATGGTCCTCCGATATTTTCCAAAACAATAAGTTATAATACATTCCAAGAAATTTTGAGAGTGACGCGCTTTGACAATGCAAGCAAAAGACGCTAGAAAAGATAATCTGGAAAATTAGAGCCAATCAGGGAATTTTTGATATGAGGAATGAATATTTGAGAGAAGCATAAGTGCCCGGACCAAATATGACTGTACACAAGCAGTTGCTAGCTTTGAGAGGCAAATATCCTTTCAGAATATACATAACTACAAAACCGGGAAAGTATGTTATTAAAAGGGACTATATGTGATCGTACAACAAACTATGCTTGGAAGATGTAAATATACACGAGGAATAGCTCAGAGGATTCCAGAGAAACAAAACTAGGAAACAGAGTGGTCATGTTTTTTACAGAAGAAAATATGCAAAACAGTGGGCGCAATATTAGGTCTGATAATTTCTTTACGAGTCAGGAGCTTGCGCAAGCTTTGCTTTCCAAATGCCTGACGCTCGTCGGTACAATCCGATGGAATAAACCAAAACTGCCATCAGAGTTCACAGTTCCTAAGGTGAGGGAAAAATTTACAACCATATTTGGATTTCAAGACAATGTGATGTCTTATTGTCCTAAGCAATCTAAAGTGGAAATTCTCCTAGGCACAATGCATTTGCAACTAACCATAGAGGAAAGTTTAGAGTAAGGCAAACCTCAGGTCATAGAATATTACGATGCTAACAAAGGAGTAGTAGATACCATGGATCAGATGGTTCATCATTTTAACATAAAAAGAATGACAATAACATGGCCCATGTTCATATTCTACGACATCATAATCACTGTGTGCCTTCAAAGGAAAAGCTCAAGAAGGAAGTTTCTAATAACGCTTCAGAAGGAATTATGTGGCGTTCAAGATAAGGACATCTCTGACATTCCAACCAGTTCCACGAATAACACGAAGGATGATCAAGAACCGTATCATGAGAAGAGTTGTTGATCCATATGTGACCGTCGAAAGAACAGAAAAACAGAACTAGTTGCATAAAGTGCCAACATATGTGTTCAATGAACATTTTGAAAGTTGTGATTGATACATGCCTAAGTTTTTTTTGTAAGGAATATTACGTTATTAGTTTCATACGTTGTATCCATATGATTAACAATTTGACTATTCAGAGTTAAAATATTGTGTCTATATAGTAGAATGGAGTAGATAATCCATCGAACTTAGTTGTTCATTTTCCTTCAAAAAGCTTTATTGGTAAATAGAAAATTAAAGAAATAACAAGTGCAAAGTTTTAAAACGAAAAGATATAAACATTTTGTGAAGTATTCAAATTGCAAGTATGTATTTTAAGTTAGTGAAAGAACGAAAGTAGTTTTAACAACACTTTCGGGAATAATAAAATAATATTCTTACGCAGCATGTATGCCTAATGGATATCAACAATATAAATATTTCAAGTACTGGTAGTAAACAAACTGGTATATTGCGATGAAAATAAATTTGAGTTTGCTATTAATTTTCCCATTTCGCTACTACCTAGAAGAAAATTCCAGTTATATAATGATTTTAAGTTATGAGGTCCAATGGACCCCAGTGGTATTTTACGTCAATATTGTTTTCTGGAATTTAAGGGTTAAATATGCGTGCAACTGTCGCGATAGCACTTTTAAACAATTTAAAACATGGATGAAAATATTATATTGGTTTCTGCAAATTTAAACAACTACCATAGTTATCTGATGATACATATAAAATGATAAACGTATATTATCAGTCCACGTTCGACTATACATATTAACTTTTAAATGTATAACCGAATATAATTTAAAAGATGTGTTTGGTGATTGCAGCGCAAATGTATGGAGGGTATAAAAATTTAGACCTACTATAGGCAAATACAGCCTTCACGAAAAGACCAACAACAATAGAGGAAGACTGATAAATTTCACAAGTTCGTAAAACTTACAGGTAACGAGCACGTACTTTGAACACAAAGACATACACAAATACACATCTATATCTCCGGACGGCAAAACTCTCAACCAGATCGATTCCGTATTAGTAGATAGAAGAAGACACACCAACATAATGGACGTTAGGTCGTACAGAGGAGCGGAAGGTGACACCGACCATCAATTAGCGATCATAAAAGTAAGGGGAAAGTAGCGCATCGCAAACAGAGAAAGCAAGGGATCAAAACAAATGAAATTCGAAGTTAAACGTTTAAATAATCCAAGCATAACAGCAGATTGCCAACTCAAACTCTTAAATAGGTTCGAAATATTAGCCGACTCTAGTAATAATAATGTTAATACTAATATAGAAATTGATGAAAGTAAAATGTGAGTGGCGATTCGTGAAACAGGTAAGAGCGCAACAAAGCAACGTGCATTTGAGAAGAAACAAAAGAAAAACAAGACTTCGTTTGATGAAAAATGACTTAAGCTTTATGAGAAACGAAAATAAGCAAGCCAACGATGGTTAAGTAATAAAAGCGAAGCAAATACCAACCACTACAGTAACGCGAAACGAAGCGCAACACTCGGTTTCAGAAACAAAAATTGAGATTATATGACGCAAAAGATTTAGGAGATAGAGGAGAACGGCAAGACAAATAACACACGAGATCTATTCAAAGGGGTAAACTCCTTACGAAAAGGTTACCAGCCGAGGTTAGGAATGATTAGAAACGAACGAGATCTTCAATGGAATCCGACTAAAATTGTCGATGTGTGAAAAAGATGTTTCGACAAACTTCTTAATGTAGACAACGGCAAAGAAACAGAGGAATTTGAAATTCATACCGCAGAACCGTGGATTCCCGAACCTAGCGAGACCGAAATCGAAATTTAGGTAAATAAACTGAAAAAATTAAATCACCAGGAACAAACAATATTTCATCCGAAATAATTATAGCGAGAAAAACTCCATACCATTATAGGCCTAAGTGCTATATGGAGAAAGGAGGAGTATCCAAAGAAATGGAAAACCTCAATAATAGTTCCGACTTTCAAAAAAAGGCGATGAATCGGACTCTAATAATTTATAAGGAATCTCGTTACTTCGAACCTGTTACAAAGTATTAAGTAATATTCTGTTAACACCCTGAGTGTATACGTAGATGAAATAATTGGAGATTACCAATGTGGATTTAAATGAAATCGATAAACTTTGGACCAGATTTTTGCCTCGAAACAAACTTTGGAGAAGAAACTGGAATACAATGGGACGGTTCACCAGCTACTCATTGATTTTAAGAAAGTATATGTTTCTATAAAAAGTGAAAAATTATATAGTATCCTTATACGATTTGGAATTCTGAAAAAAAAACTGGTTCAACTAGTGAAAATGTGTCTCAGCGACGCCATAAGCAGAGTACGGATATGTAATAATATGACAGCTAGTTTCTAGATTCCCAAAGGATTTAAACAAGGCGATGCCTTATAACCACTGGGTAATTTGCTTTAGAATATTCTAACAATTAAAATGTATAAAAAGGGACTATCGTTCCATTGTTTGTATAAGCTGTTCGTATACGCAGATGATGTAGATTCCTTAGGAGATGATATAGATGCACTACAAAGCAACATCGGTGTCTTAGTAGAAGTGTGCGATTAGATGGGCCTACAGGTAAACAAAGATAAAACTAAATAAATCTTAAAATGCCGAAACACAGGTAGAAGGAATAAAAACATAAAAATTAGGTATGAGGTCATAGAGAAAGTGAACAAATTTCAGTACTTGGAACATATGTAAGAAGTAAAAATGAGGTCACGGCAAAAATAAAATGTCGCTTAGTATCGGGCAAGGCATGTTTCTATTCACTCCAAAAACTTCTAACATCACGATTAATATCAAGGAAATCAAAATTGAAAATATACAGGACAGTTATTCTGCCGGTAATACTTTACGGTTGCGAAAATTGGAGTACGACCCTAGCAGATTAACGTAAATAACCTGTATCTGAATAAGATTTTGAGAAAGATATAAGGGCCGAAATGGGACGAAATGGCTGAAGATTGAAGGAAACTGCATACTGAAGAACTCCACGAACTGTACAATTCACCAGATGTAAAAATAATAAAATCGCGACGACCAATGTGGGCAGGCCATATTGCTCGGATGGGGGAAAATAAAAGAATACATTCTATTATGGTTGGAAGGTCGGATTGAAGCAGACCATTGGGAAGACCGAGACGTCACTGGGAGGACAAAGTTAGAAGATATCTTCGAGTATGTGTTCGTGATAAAAACTGACTTGATGTCCAGAACAGAACCAAATAGCGAACGTTTGTTATTGCGGAGAAGAACTTGCGAGTTCCATAAGCCGTGGAAATAGTTAGATGCATGAAATGAAATTCAACTGAACTGATCAGTTACATTCTCACTATACCTTAATAGTAGGGTATAGGGAAAGGTAAGAAGAGGATGGAAAAATAACGTGAACACACAGATCGCCACTACTTTAAGATTACATAAATCTATGTTCATCAGAGCAAGCCAAAATTAATATTCATTTTGATACTGCGTGAAAATATATTTTTTTAAGTAGTGGTGTAAAAATTTATACATAACACAATATATGGCGACACGGATAACTGAAAACATGAAAAATACTACCTTACTTACTAACACGCAATCTTATATACGACGCAAGTTATTTTCTTTATATGCTAATTCACTGCGTAAATTATCTCAACCAAATGAGGGAATATGAGAGGACACCGTGTTGCTGCTACCTACGTACTACCTCTCGAAAGCTCAGTGAATGAACCTATAATAAATTTAGTTTACAACGTTCGACCTACGTTTAATCAAATTTCATAATATAGGTCAAAACGCACAGCGATAACACACCGATTTTTATATATATGGCAACGCCCTAGCCGAGCTGGTCTACCGGTTCCCGTAAGATTACCGAAGTCAAGCAGCTCTGGGTCTGGTCAGTGCTTGGACGGGTGACCGTTGCAGTACTCCAGATGGTGTTGCCTGTGCGGCGTCCACCCAGCGTCGTGAGGCCAATTGGGGAGCTACCTGAATAAAGAGGTAGCGATCACAGTTGAGAGCTTCGGCTCTCCTCTCCCAACACGTCTGGTCAGCGTCGGAGCAGTAGACCACCTCCTCCCTCCGGGAGAGGCTTCATCCAATAGTGGATTGAATATGGATGTGTATTATATATATATATATATATATATATATATATGTATATATAGCCTCTATAAACAAAACAACCTTTAACCTTTAAAAGGACTCTCTGGGATTTACACTATCAATTTCAATGTTTTACTTTCGTAACACTGCCCTTTTAACTTCGTAAATGCATGCCGCTATTAGCAACAACTAAAGTGTGGCACCAGGTTAGCAACGAAAATTAACATTCACGTTAGGTCAGTATCAATTTACATACAACGACGAAATGTCATCAGACCTGTATGTGCGAAAAAACGCGTAGGAACAGGTTTGTTTATTTCAGGAGAATATGCATCTTTTCGATGCATCAATTTATGTGCAAGACGACCACGAAGAAAATATAAAACACTGTTGTTTACATTCAATGAAGTGAAGAGCAACGCTGCTTCTTGTCCATTTCGCTTTCCAGTTTACTAAGAGCATAGCATCATTGTTGAGGTTGAAATTCGGGGGAGGGAAACACTCTTCTTGTTTTGCCACTAAACTCGTTTAATAACCGTGCCTGCCCAAATATAGACGTGTGAACAGGCAGCAGGTTTATAATACACTGCAAAATTAATTATGGACCAGCAAAAATAGAACAACAAGCACAGAACACAAATCTCACTTCCTAGATAAATATATTTTACTGTAATGAAGCTATAAGAATTTGTATTCAGGTCATTTTATTCCCATATCAACTTCACACACTCACTTTCCTTAACAGGTTGATGAATGCTTCCTTGGCACTGGGCATAAATAAATATCTACTTACAATTTGAGTCTTTCTTCGTGTCCATAATCGCTAATACTCCCAGATACTTCATAATCACGTCGAGAGTATAGGACGATTAATACTATTCCATAAATCTTGGTGTTCGGTAAAAATGGTGAGAACATACAATAACTATCGTCACTTAATTACAACTCCCTTACTTTTTCGAAGGTTGCCGACTCGCGTGAAGTAAAAACTCGTCTGGAGCGTTCGGAACTAGCCAATTTTGCCACAAGAAATCCTGTAGAGCGTAATTGAGCCGAAAATATATCTACTTCCTGGAATAAATACATGTACATAGCAAAGCAAGATAAAATGAAGAAAATTAATTCGAGTTTAACGACGGTTACAAGTATGGTTCAAACACTCTTAAAGAAGGTGAAAAGTTATTTCCCCTAATCGTTTTCTTAACACCAGTCACCAGGCTGTAAATATATAACTCTATTCGCAATAAAAAGAAATAAGCTGATAGAAAGGAAAGTGAAGTGAATGGAAATAAAAATAAATAAAAGTGGGGAAATAGATAATTAAGTATAATTATTCGAGAGCCAATCAGCGAAGAGGATACTTCTCATGTAGACAACCTACAAATGATGAAGATAAGAATATTGGAAACCTAGAATATTCCAGGTAGTATGAATTCATTAGTCACACCAAACTGTAATGTGTATATGTGAGCGTGCGTAGTCAAACTATATTCCTTTCGAAAGTGCAGAATTTGTAATATACGCGACTGTTATATTAATAATTTTGCCTTTAATTCGTTGTCCTAATGAGCTAGACAAAGAACAAGGTGACGTATTATCAATATAATATTCACTACTGAATGACTGGTCTTAGAAGTGAATATTGGGTAACATGACGCTGGTACCCGCTCCTTCGAATTATGCAATATTAGTCTGAAATATTCACTTATTTTATTAATTTAACTTCTAATAGTTGGGATATTAAATTTGCTATATACTGTCTTGGGAGGCTGGTTCCCATGATCGCTGTCTGTATGGTATAAGCATTAAATCATAGTGTTAGCTATCGATCAGTTGTTATGCGTTTTGTTTAGCTTAAACAGTAGATCGCGTCCTTAGAAACTTACTTACTAATCTAATATTATTAGTAAGTAAGTAAGAGTATTATTACTATAAAAACAAATCAAAATTACTTACATTGTTTAAAAAATAAATACTAATATATAGTAATGAGAGCTAATCAAACTACAATCTCGTAACTGATCATTTAAGAATTATTTCCTTTGTACTCATTTTAAGATTTATAATGAACCTCCCTTAAATACGGGAATTATCATAATATATTATTACTACATGAATGCATTTACAGAAAGCTTGTCCTTCTGTCTGATCTCGGGTTATATTGAAAATATTTACATAGAAACTGAACAATTATGACTATTTCCTTCTTTCGTGATAACTATATTTTGAAAGTTCATGACAAATATATTTTGGTTACTATTTTGGTTAAACTCTTAGCGAACTATAAAATCATAATTATTAGAACGTATATCTGGTGAAGCTACACAGTTTCGGACTGCGCATGCATAATCTAAGATTTAGCCCTAAATTAACTTATAGAATCGTATCCTTCAATATCACGTAAGCCTAGCTTTACAAATACGTATATGCTCATTGTCCGTTCATCTAGATTTCAGTAGACATTCCACAGTTAAGGTAAGTAATCTTTTTCATACCACCGGATTATATTAAAGTATTAAAATTAATTTAAGTAATTAATAAGCTATTGAACCCTACAAGTATTCTATTTCCTACAACTACAGAGCCTTTACGGACTAAAAAACCTTACCTAAAATATTTTGCTGTTGGTGAATTTGTGCTGCAGCACTAAATGTCAAAATTATATAAAATACGTTCATTCTCACCAAAGTCTCGGAGGTCAAGGATGACTTTATGTTCGTTCAGAATAATTAGACTTCCATTAATATTTCACATTAAATAATGTCTTCTATTAATAAAAGTGACAAAAACATAAAGCAGTATTAACGACACTTTAAATATAAAACAAATATTAACAGTTTCATAAGAGACTTTTAAAAGAAAATGTTTGGAACTTATACGCTATATTTAATATTAGTAATTTATATCTTACTCCAGGTTTTAATTAAACCTCTTCGTTGAATTTTTACATTCGTATCAACAATATGTACATAGCATTATTAAGTATTCAGTAATATGTATTCAATTCCTTTCCCATATATGTAGTTTTACGACTTTATTCCTTAAATAAAACATTTACTTCAATTAATTCCTACAAGCACATTCATAGATGAATGTACAACAGTGCTTAATATATTGCATGTTTCTACTAACTGTTGCATTCAGTTAAAATAAAGTTAAATGGTGCACTCCTTCATATTTTAATAGTATCTTGAATGTAGTATGTTGATGTTTTTGTAATGTTAATATTTATTTTGGGTTTTATTCTTTCGAATATTTTTATGAAAATTCACTCAGCCTAGTCTTAAAAATGATTACAAACTTACTGTTAGCATAAAGGAACGAAGTCGCGGAGAGTACTAAATTTATAAAGTAATATTGAATACAATTTTAAAAGTTATTTTCCATAACATTAAGATTAGAAAATGAACATAGAGGGCAGAAATGAGTATGTGAAATACAGTTTTAGAGTCTTGGGACATTGTAATGAAGTTTAGTAGCATGAATGTCGTTTTCAGAAGGTTCTGAGTTCGATACAAGTGTCCTACGCCTCTGATTGTGTGATTTTCAAGGTTTCTATATGTTACACAATGCAAATATTGGGATGTTAGATTCAATGATGGCCGATTCCTTCCCTGATCCTTTCCCTATCCTATCGTGGCATGAGACATTAAGGCCATTAAAAGATTAAACATCTTTAAAATATTGTGACTACTCCTTTCAGGGTACACTCGATTAAGGTTCTCACGGTGATTCGGATCAATCCAAGTCTGTTAATTAATAAGTATTCAGATTAATATTTAGTCGAGTCGAGATACGATTTTCGTTGGAATTAATAAAAACAAAAATAATTATTGGTCCCCCGTTCATGTACGTACCCTCTAGTATAACATACTAAAGGTCTACACTCTGACTTTCACGCGCTCTATATTGAAAAATGGCGTCCGTTCGAAGACTTGATAACACTTTCTCGACATTCTCGCAAAATATGAAGAACATTCCTAGGACATAAATTAGAGATTAAAATTTTACACGGTTCTCGTCCTTTCCATTTTATTGATCCGACCCATTTTTGGGTATCATTTCTAGGTTTTTGAATTCTCCTAATTTTACATTCCCTTATTTTGCGTCTTATTTTGTCGTAGATAAACCATTTGTTTGGAGAAAGTTCCATCTATTCATGATTTTTACACGGAAATACCACAACTTCTACACGGAATACTAATTTCGAAAGCATATCTGGGAGATGCTGAGGAACTAACTACTAAGAGGGAGGGAGTAATAATTTACAATTTTTTTCATCATTCTCGGAGATTCTTGGAATTAGTACAAACAAATATAACTTTTGGTTACTGATGACGTACGTTCCTATTGGTTTAACATACTAAAACTTACATTGTGATCATTACATCATCAGCCACCACATTGGAAAATAGCGTCCATTCCACAAATTAAATACAGTTTTTCTACATTTATGCCAAAACGGTGCATGATAAGAAGAAACGTCATAGGACATCAATTCAGGAACACAAACTTTTACATATTTCTCGCCTCTTCACTATTTTGATACTATCTAGCGTTTGGATACAATTTCCACGTCTTTCCAGTTCTTTTAATTTTGAAATCTCCCATATTTGGTCTTGGTTTGTCGTGAACAATAAGTATTCCAAGGATAGCTCCCATACATGGTGATGTTTAGGTTGATGACTTGGTACTCTGTATTCTTTTGTTTTCTGGTAGAAGTTAAGGATAACAAGTTCTGTTTTTATATGAGTTCGTGCTATTTGATATACTTCTCTCCGTTTAATTAACCGCAGTATAGATGAGAAACACTTAACAATATGGAACTAAGACTGGAAGAAGTAAAAGAAAACTATATTTTCTATATTTTAATGTTGAACACCAGAAATAGGAGACGAGATTAATTTTTTACTTTTGGAATGTAGATTTACCTGTGGAAGATAAGTAACGAACTGTCCGAAGTTGGTACGTTTAGAGGTCAATTTTTGATTTCATACTTTAGTAGTTTATCATGGAGATCTATAATATAATTTAATAAGAAGATAAGAAGAAACTATGCATACCCTCCACAAATGCATAATTTCTACAGTGTTTGGATCATTATTACGATCAGACTTGGTACTTAGAATAAATTAGATTATATATGTTTTAATATATATATAAGACCAAACCTAATATGAAATATAATCATATATAAGTTATCACTAGATTATCATTATTATAGTAGATTATTCTTGCGCATTGAGAGATCTTTTGGGAGTACATACATTTATTCCGTAATGCCACTGGAGGGATTTATCCCGCATAAGATGGATATCCAAGTTATGGGGCTCAGTTTGAGCATAACTGTGTAGCTTATAACTTTAGAACGAAAAAGGTGAGAATATTTCTATCCAACATCAGGCACGAGATGTTTACACAAATAACTGATCTGTTTCTACCTGGGATTGTAGCAGATTATACATCTGAGGTAATAAAACAAGCCATGTTAGATCATTTTCAAACAAAATCTAAAATTATAGTGGAGCGTTTTACGTTTAACGCAATCAGGTAAAGTGAAGTTTATAGTGGAGTACGTAATGCAACTCAAACGAAGAAGCACGATGCGAATTTGGGACGATGTTGGATGACATGATAAGTGATCAAATAGGTATAGGCATTTTTACTTATGGCACTAGACGTCGCCTGTTTTCAAATCAAATGCTCATATTAGACAAGGCTATGAAGGTATTGTTGGTTAAAGAACAGGTAGATCTTGATGCTTCTTCGTTTTTGGCTCGAATCGGAGAGAATCCAATCTGCTACTTTTTCAGAAGTAAACCTTCAAGGTATATAAGCAGCATGATAAGAGAGAGAAACAACCAAAGTGCTACTTCTTAGGTAAAAGAACAAAACAAGAATATCAAAAACAGTTTTGCGAAGCAATTAGATTGTTTCTCGTGCGTAGTGCTATTATAGCGATCCATGGACAGGTGGTTATATTGTATTTTACCATTTACAAGAATTTTTAAGTACGAATTTGTAGGAAAGGTTCATCATGTATGGTAATGACCATTTAGCAGATTTCCAACAACGATATCAAACCAAATATTGCAAATATGGTTTACTGATAATGAATTTTACCATTTATGAGCATTTTTGGTCTTCATGGAACTATGTTCCTCTCAGAAAGTGTATATAAAAAGACACAAATGGCTGTAGAGATGCATTGTTCATTGTATTAATACCATTTTCTTCTTTCACGTCCACTTACTGGATAGAATTTTAACATTTAACGCTGATTTCTAGTCGTCCAAAACCCCCAAAGCGTCCTATTCTCGGGAAGGTTCCTAATATAGGCTAGTCTAATAGGATAAAATTAACTGTTCATAGAGAGACGGTAACCAATAATGTTCTGCTGGTTTGACGTAGTGTCTAATTTCGTCCCCTGGTTCCTAATTTCAGATACTTATAATGCATTTATCATTTACTGGAATACGTACATTGTATTTTATCATTTACTGTTCATTTCCGGTACCAACAGAATCCAAAGGCACATATAAGCATCTACTGCACTACACTGACAACCATTATGGAATCTTTAGGCTTCATACCTTTAATACCCTGATAAGCTTTAAGGTGAATACCAGATGGGTACCTTACAATATAGCCCAGAGCAGTTTTCATTTTAGCTTTCTACTTTATCGTTATAGTGTAACACTCATAATTATAAGCATAGATGAACATCAATAGTCTATTCATTGGATGTAACACTGCACTGGGAACCAATATAGAATATGCAGGCTTCAAATCTTGTTCTTCAGTTTTACACCGGGCAAATTCCAGAATGAGACCTCCCATTCCAGACCAGAGCCGCTTTCGTTTTAGTATTATAGTGAAGCAGTTATTACCATAATTACCACCTATCGCACTGCACTGGAAACCTGTATATAGTGTTTAAAATTCAAATTAAAATTTCAAACAAAAAAAGCACACATTCTAGACCAGAGCCACTTCTATTCTGATTTAGGATTATAGTAAACATCATAAGCATTCATAATCATAACACACCAATCACTGTTATGCCACATTGCACTGGGAATCGATAAGGAATGTACAGCCTTCAAATCTTGAACCAACCTCTTACATCAGGCGAATACTGGAATGGCAACTCATATTATACCACAGGCTTAATTTTGACCCTTGACCTTCAAACATAACCGCGTGATCAGAGGAATGTGTACTTAATATAATAAGTTTAATATTATATATAATTTCTTAACCTTCCAAATCAAATATCAGTTTTGTTAAATGTGTACTACCATTTCTTCAACATGCAATTAATATCAAGTGTTTTCTTCGTGTGAAACGGAGCAATAATCAAAGTACAGGAAAAAGTTACCAAAAAAGAGTTAACCCTAAAAAAATATTCCCCACACGAAACTTCGGTTATCAGTCACACTTGGCAGAGAATTAAAGAATCTAATGAGTCCATAAAAACTGGAGGGATTGAAAGTCGTTTAGGGGTTAAGGTAGGGGGTTTCATTCATTCACCATAAAACAGCATGGTAACAGACTTATCAAAATTCTCATGCTAAACTACTGGAGCTAGAAAAAACTTATCTGGTACGAATGTGTATGACTAAGAGTAGGTAACGACAAATATCCGACATTTTGAGAAAGTCGCCATCTTTGATCCAAAATGGCCACAAAATCCATTGTTCTATAGAATGCACAGCCTAAACTGCTGGGGTACTGAAGTGAAACTTGGTATGAAAGTACATTATAACTAGTAGGTTACACAACATTGCAAATTGTCTCCAAAGACGCAATCTTGAATCGCAAATGGCGGACCCCAAAATCTATTTTTCACACTCTTTGAGTAGAGATACGAAATCCGACATAAAGGTGTATTATATTGTCTAGTTTAGGAAAATATTACCTTTTGAAAAGGTTCTTCATTTCAAAATGGCTGCCAAACCTTTTGTTTTGTAGAGTGCATAGCTTAAACCGTTAGAGCTAGAAACATAAAATTTGGAAAAATGGTTCATTGTTACCAGTAAGTTAGGAAAATATTACAAAATGTTGAAAATTCGCCAAATTGGATCCAAACTGAAGAATCGTATACGGTAATCCATTTTCCACACCGTTTGAGCTAGTCATACGAAATTTGGCATAAAGTGCTACTATCACTAACAGTTTAGAAAAATTTCACACCAATTTGAAAAAGTTGCCTGATTGGATTCAAAATGGCTGCCCCAAAACATTTGCACAGCGTTCTAGCTAGAGAAATGAAATTTTTATTCAGATGTAACATCACGATTTGTTCACGATTATCCAAAATCGTTAGAAAATCTTCATCTTTAATCCAAAATGGCAGTAAAGAAACAAACATTGTTTATACCACTGAATCTAGAGAAAGGATATATGATATGACAGTGTAGCATCACGAGTAGGTTAGAAAAAATATGGGCAAATTTATCCTATGGGCACCCAGCCCCAACGGCGGTATGCGGGCAAATTTTTACCAGGGGCAAAGTACCCCAGAAAATCTGATTAGGATAAATGGGGCACAGGCCCCTCATCTAAGCATGGTTCTTAAAATGATTCTTGGCATGGCGTTTGGCCTTGGGCACCCCAAGGTTTTTGGCTTACTATTAAATGAGGACGCTGGCTCCAACGGGCCCAAGGGAGCCCAGAATGAAGTGGTCGAAGTGCCCTGATTCGGACCACAGTTGGCACGCAAGTAGTTCTTGGTGACCACAAGCTTCTTCGCGTGCAGGAGGTGCCTTGGGTTCAAACGGGCACCAAGGAGGCACTAAAAGCCACAAAAAGCCAATCTTGATATCCTGCTACGACTTTAAATTCGGAGTAGAGGGTAACCGTAAGATGGAAGTACCGTAGACCGGCACCCTGTTGTTGGTTTGTGCAAATTTTGAGATGCCGAAGATAAACATCTTCTTGCTTGGCGACATTTATATCATATACGGCCCCTAGCAGGAGTGAAGTCGTCATTGCCGAGCTCTAGTTTCTAGCTCTAGTGGATTATGCTATGTGCTCTATACAACAAAATGTTTGGCGCCCATTTTGAATCCAAAGGGCAACCTCCTCAAAGTGTTGTATTATTTTCCTAAACTACTCGTGATAATACAACTTTATGCCAAATTGCTCAAACGGTGTGGTAAATGGATATCTGGGGTCGCCATTTTTATTTCAAGTTAATGTCTTCGGAGACTTTTGTAATTCCTTTGTCTTACTAGTGATATTGTTTCGTCTTACCAAGTTTCACTTCAGAAACCCCAGCGGTTTAGGCGGTGTATTATATACAACAATGGCGGCCATTTTAGATCCAAGATGGCGTTTTTTTCATAATACCATATTTTCCCAGTCATCTGCTGATTGTAATATACATTCGCCCCAAATTTGGTGTTCTTAGGTCTAGTAGTTTGGTCTGGGAATTTGGATTATTCAGTGGCCATGAATGAATGAAACTCCCTTCCCTCCCCGTAAAAACGCTTTCCGCCTCTCCATTTTTTATTTATTATTTAATTCTAGTCCAAATGTGATATATGAGCAAAGTTTCGTACAGTGAATATTATTCCCCCCAAAAACAAAACCGTCTACTGCAAGCACTACTATTTTATTAATAATGCAAGGAAGGTAAGTGCGAACAAAATTGTATTATACAGGGTGTCCTATTTTAATAAAACCACTAAAATATAGCAAAGCACTGAAAGAAAATGCAAAATTTATTAAGTGGAACATGTACCAAAAGAGGAGGGACAGCCTTTCTTGCAAAATACAGTTATGTCTGATGCACAGTGTTGCCACCTGAACACAAACTTATATTTTTTTCAAATCGGATGAATGTTTAATACTTTCGGAGGTGATAGTATGAGTCATGATAAACTATCATGTTGATATGAACATGGGTCGAACTCTGCTTCATTTTCGACATACCGTGACTTCAGATCGGAACCAAAAACAACAACTACCATACGAAGAAAATGAATAGTTCTCAATAAACCGGAAACGACGCATTAAATGAAAATTTTGTTTGTTTAAATTTGTTTGCAACAACGTGGTACATACCAGGATTGAAAACACGATGTCACTAAGTCATCAGTGTTGCCAACCCCGTGTAACTTTTAAATTTTTCAAATTGCACTACATTGAATTATTAGGAATTTGACATCCTATTGTGATGGTGAACAACATACGTAAAGCACACATCACAGTGTTGCAAACTGTTAAAATACAAAGGTTTTCGCGATCTTGTGCAAAATACGTAATCTCCTAGAATATTACATCAACCGTTTGCAACACTGCGATGTGTGTTTTACGTATGTGGTTGACCATCACAATAGGATGCCAAGATCCTAATAATTCAATGTAGTGCAATTTGAAAAATTTAAACGTTATACGGGGTTGGCAACACTGATGACTTAGTGACATCGTGTTTTCAATCCTGGTATGTAACACGTTGTTGCAAACAAATTTAAACAAACAAAATTTTCATTTAATGTGTCGTTTCCGGTTTATTGAGAACTATTCATTTTCTTCGTATGGTATGAGTTGTTTTTGTTTCCGATCTGAAGGCACGGTATGTCGAAAATGAAGCAGAGTTCGACCCATGTTCATATCAACATGATAGTTTATCATGACTCATACTATCACCTCCGAAAGTATTAAACATTCATCCCTTTAGAAAAAAATATATTTGTGTTGAGTTGGCTACACTGTGCATGTGGCATAACTATTGTGCATGGAAGGCTGTCAGCCCTGTGTCGGTACATGTTCCACTGTACATTTTTGTATTTTTTCCTTTGGTTTGATTAAAATGGGACACCCTGTATATAGTTTGTTTCCCTCCCTAATCAAAATGGAAAAGGAGGCTTTTGAATATTGCAGTAAATCCACATCAAATGCTTGTATATCTAAATACATTACAGCAGTACATAGTGATGAACAGAGAACCAAAAAACAACAATGTAATGAGAAGTATGTACGTAGTGCCTTCACTGGCACATTTAAATATGTGTTTCCTGCAGAGAGTGATGATAAATATTTTTGTGACACTGTTTTATTCTTGAATAGTATTAGGAACGGGTGTTCAAAAGTAATAGAGAAAGATTTGGAAGAACACAATATTTTGGAAGTCAACCTCACTCTCTCATTATTGTTTCTCGATCCAAGTAGTAGTGAAGAAATTATATTTAACGTGGCATCGGGTATAGTAATATTTTTGAAATGTGATATGTTACACGAGAAGATAGAGCAAGTGTTTTCAAATTTAACATCACAACAAGATGAGCAAGCTACAAAAAGATCAGTGAGGCGTTTATGTGAGGAACCATCACTACATTAAAAATCGGAGTAAGTAAACTGAAACTATCTTTTTTAAAAGAGTAGTTCAATTAGATATTAATTAACTACACGGCTTACGGAACACACATCACCATCACACCGGTGATCATAACTACAATAAAAATGTTCACCACAGGAATCTATTCTGAGCAATATCAAACTAGATTTCATGGGTCTATGTCAGAACGCCCACTGGTCAGATCGCCCACTTCTGAAAATGGTCAGAACGCCCACCAAAATGGTCAGATCGCCCACCAAAACGGCGAAACACCCAAATTCAGAAATGGTCAGAACGCCCACTGGTCAGATCGCCCACTTTTAAAAATGGTCAGAACGCCCACCAAAATGGTCAGAACGCCCACTATAAAGGTCAGAACACCCAAATGTAGAAATGGTCAGAACGCCCACTGGTCAGAACGCCCACAAGTAAATATGGTCAGAAAGCCCACCAAAATGGTCAGAACGCCCACATGTATAATCGGTCAGAACGCCCACTGGTCAGAACGCCCACTTTTCAAAATGGTCAGAACGCCCACCGAAATGGTCAGAAAGCCCACCACTTAGTGTGTACTGGTCAGAACACCCACTGATCCGAATATCCAAACATAAAAAAATTAACAGCGTCCAACGCTGAAAACATCATATTCTTAACGTTCTTAAAAGCGGTCAGAACGCCCACTCTTAAAACGGTCAGA
>JAGDQP010002490.1:10818-41505 GCA_022664845.1 Lepisma saccharinum
AATAATAATAATAATAATAATAATAATAATAATAATAATAATAATAACAATAATAATAATAATAGCAGAAGAACTGAAAGTTGCAGGGGAAAGGGCGCAGAGACAGTTTGTTACGCTATACTTTACTATATTTTTTGTGCAAAAATACGGGACACTTTTTTTTTCATGAAATCTTGCACTAACAAAAGCATTTATTAAATGTTATTGGCACTCTTATTTTTCGTGTTAAGTATTGACTGTAACGTTTAAGAAGCCCGTTCGCTTAAAAATATCGATCCTAGTGTTATCAGGCGGAGGGAAATTTCTTGGAAAGCGGGAAAATTGGGACATGTATGGGAAAAAAGTAATAAAATCGGGAAATTTTGTTGAATCTTTTCGGCACCTTTTATGCTTTAATAATTTCGAAAGTAAACTTAGTAGGTGGGAAATTGTTTACAAAAATCGGGAATTTTTTCAGTATTTTTGGGGAAATAATGTGACGAGAACTTGAAAACACTGCTCCAGACGCGGTTCACAATAATAAAAATGTGACTTAAAAGTTATGACTAGAGAACGGATGTTTATGAAGAAAATTTGAGGAAAATATGAAACTGAAAATACGAAAATATTAAGAAATATGAACATTTCTTTCTTTCTTCTTCTTCTTTTTTTCTTACAAATTTCAACTAAAATAAACTGATTTAGTGACAGATTTTCCTTCGTATACAATGTACAGTCACATTTCATAAAATGATCCCTTGACGTGCACATCTAGTTGCAAAAATAAATAAATAAAATTTCCAAAGAAGACATTCAGCACTTTAGAAAGTTTACTAAAGCTACTGAAATTGTTACACAACTTATTAAACGATTTTATTTCCGTGCTCCCCTAACAATCAAATCTTGTAATCAAATTCTCAGTCTTCCCATTAACATATTGAGTTCACATTTTGCAGATGTATGTAGTTCCAATGACAGTAGATTTATTTAAGCGAAATGTTCATAAATTAGCCACCTTGAATCCAATATGGTCTCCCGAAAGTAATTCTAATCAAATCTTTCAAATTCTCACCTACTTCCTGTTGATCGATTGAGTAAAAATTTTGCACACGTGTGTACTACCGATGGCAATACATTTATTTGATCGAAATGCCCCAAAAGTTGCCATATTGTATCCAATATGGCTGCCCAAATGCCATTTACCAATCCGCTAGTGAAACAAAAACAAAATTTGGTATGCATCAGCATTCACTAGTAGCTTACGAAGAAGTTCTTACAACATGTTCAAATAGTCGCGATGGTTAGAAACTTATTTTTACCATTTAGTGCAACATTCTTAAAAGATGTACTGTATATAACCAGAATAGCAGAAAAGTTTTTATTTTGAAAGGGTAAAAATATATGAACCTCTTTCGATGAGTAGGTGCACAAAACTATTTTCCCATCTGTACGGTAACATGTAAATTCAGAGCACCAATCTCGAATTCCAGCTTTTGGCAACTTGCTATCACCACGTCCAGCTCTCAAATCACTAGTAACCACAAACAATGACACACAGAAACTGATAGACAGAGAAATTCGACTCACTAACTTACCCAAGGGTTTGAACCTCAACAATCGCTGTCTCGCTGAAGATAAACAGAATTATAGCCCAAGGCAACACGCTTTGGCAGCATTTTTCTCCAGAAATGCATAGAAAAGTCAGAAAATAAAATAAATCAGTAAACAAATTCTTGGCGTTTCTACTAAGATTTTTAATGTAAGTAAGACAATTTCTGAATAAAACATAAAAATATAAACACAATATGAAGAATTTGGTAAAATATGAAGTTTTGATCAAAATATTAAGAAATATGAAAATTTTTCTCTTGCACAATGGAGTCTATGCCTATCCAAACCTATAGATCTAAAGTTTTTTCGCTCTCCGATAAAAAATAAAGAATATGAAATTTAATAAAAATCCGTTCTCTAGTTATGACTCCTGTTGACGAAATGGAACATTGGTTTCGTTAAGCTACTGACGTAGTAGTGTCTTCCAGTACTAAAAGCGACAAGCCTTATCCAAAATATCCGATTTTAACTTCTCAATTTTTCTCTTTAAGACACTTTTCTGTAGCATCACTTCATCAATCAAATAATTCAAATTCATTAATTTTGGAGTTTGGACTGGCTTCTTCAATCGTTCTGAGACCTCTTTTTAATATTTTCCCATGTAAAAGATTTTTTTTTTATATTTTATAGACAACCTTGACATGGTATCTAAGTTCAAAGCGTAGTATGACAATTCCTCGATATATTCTATACAGATATTATAAAAAATAAGTTTTTGGTCACTATACTCATTTTGCCTAAAAATTCCTTCTATTAAAGGTTTTAATAATGCTTTATCTTTTCTGGATGCAAACTCATTATTGAATCTTTGTTGAAGTTTGTCTAACTATCTCTCAACCAATTATTTTGTCTGAATAGCTTTCTTCACCTTCAACAGACTTGATTGTAGAATGGAGCAAGTTACACGTGACTTTATGAAAGTAGATATTCTCTCTGATATTGAGTTCTTACAGAAGCTTCTCGATGATGCTGGTGTCCTCCTAAGGGACAGAAAACAGGACCTTAAAGCACAATACATTTCACTAATCCTCTTGAGTTTAGAATACAAAGATAGAAAATATATCTTTGAGTAGCCTAGACTATTTGTGTGCTACTCACAGATTTTTTGTGTGTATCTATATATATATGTGAAAATGTTGGTATATATATATTTTAAATGACAGTTTTAATGTTAATGGGCAAGATTTTTGTCACACACTGCAAGACATTATTATAATTCATTAGCTGAACAACCAACTTCAATTAATGCCTTTTATTAATTTTGATTGCAATCGATAAAAAAAATCATTTTTCTCTCCTTTCTTTGAGCGCCCAGCTAGATGGTCAAATGTTGTATTAATGTCATTTCCATTGCAAGATGTTGTATCAAACTTCTTATGAGTACACATTGATTTGGACGGTCAGTCTAATATAGCAGAACTTTAAGGAATTTGAATTAAAATAGTTGTGAGGGAAGAAACAACGCTCTCAGTGTTAGATTTATGCGGTGGTTGATGTGATGACACGTTGTCGATTGACCTCCTAAGTAACTTTATATTGAATTTTATGTTACGCAGACAAAATAAGAGACATATTGAAACAAGGATGATTCCGTATTTTACGGGACGTCTTATTATGTAGTTGAGTTCATATCCTTAACAATTGCCTAAACAAGTAATTCACGTTCACCTTTAAATAGATCACAATTTAGCTAAACTTAGAACAATCTGCCTATACATTTCGCAATAAAGGGGTACAGTATCTAAATATTCCCATTGAATACTTGAAACAAAGGTGCTAAACGACAAACTCTTTTTAGAAGAAAAACGAGCGTTCTTCCTAGGAAATATCCATATATATATCCACATGTAAACTATTGGTTGAGCATTTACTTATTACATTGGGGTCAATTATCACATCCGTTATCCATGTTATGTTAGTATAACGTAGAACACGTTGAACAGAAAATCTTAGACTCGACAGTTTTGTCGTTTAGCCTTATTATACGTATATTTCAATTCTTCAATTTGCTATGCAAGTAAGCTACAGAGCGAAAGAAAGTACCAAAGGGATCAACATAGCAGTCACGTCTGAGGAACAATTGTTTGTCTCATATGTTGTATGTCGTATGTTTTGTCTCTATATGTTGTATGTCGAAAATGTGCTTACTTTCCGGAGACAGAAGATGGATAAATGTTTTATGTCTTTTAAGGTTTCTTTACTATATTTGTTGATGATAAAATTTACTTTGCATTTTATTAGCGATCATTTGAATACATCCATTTAATTTATATTCTTCTAGCACACAATATACCATCAAGTGAGATTACTTTGGACAAAACTAATACCTCAAGATTTGACCCACTCGTTGTTCTGTGAATGATACAAGTCTTGTGCCAATGTAGGGTATGAAGTTCGCTTACTATTTGTATTTGTTGTTTATTCATATGGTTAAAAATAGCAAAATAAAATTCATGTGGTTACAAATAGCAAAATAAAACATATTTGTTGTTTATTCATGTGGTTACAAATTGCAAAATAAAACATATTTGTTGTTTATTCATATGGTTACAAATAGCAAAATAAAACATAATTGTTGTTTATTCATACGGTTACAAATAGCAAAATAAAACAAACATATTTCTAAACTGCATTTCTTCTGTCAAAAATGATTATCGATATCAGGAGAACTCTGTGACCCTGTAATGACAGAAAATAGGAAGACTAAGAGATGAATTTGCTTCCGTAGAACATGCAAGAGATGGATCTTGTAAAAAAAAGTTTGTTTTATTTATCATCATTTTACTATACCGGTTTTTCTTTGATAATATGGAGTTACTTTGTGCATTACTATATTTTCTCGGGGTTACTTTTGGGAATATTATAGTGTGATATGCTCTTGTGAGATTAATAGTGAGGAGGACGAATGGGAGCAGCGTGATATGTCCATGATATTAAATGATGTTTTATCCGAAAGCGACCTTTCTGCGCACATGGTCAAGGGTTCAAATCCCAGCGGGGTCGATTGAACGCAGTGGTTTGGAGCCCACTTTAACAAAAACTGCAGGTCCCGTTTTTAGAAACTCACTAGCTCATTTGAGACGTTAGTAACAATTCACTCATCCAAAAGCAACAATATCGGTATATAGTCCGGAGGAGAAACTTAACTAGATATGAAATTAGGAAGACTACTTCTAAAAACAATGATGAATGGTACGTTGTGTGCCTTTCTTTAAAAAGAACACATTAGTATTACCTTGGAATTGTAACAGAAAATCGTCAGCCCTTCCAGATGTGCGTGTGACGTTTGCCTGATTTCAGAAAAATAGCGCAGAATTGCTTCTAATGTCATACAACAGTGATACATGATTGTTTTTCTCTAATGGTTTATCGTGCCTGTATATTTCTGTGTAAATTGGTTGATTTTTTAAACACATTTTATTCATACAGGGTGTAACAAGATCTCAGGCGAAAACTTCGAGAGGTCATTCCCGACATTGAAACAAGGAAAACAGTTCCTATGAGCATGAGTAAAATTCCGATTCGTTTTGGATAAGCCCACAATGGTTAGAAGATAAATAATTCTCAATAAATCAGAAATGATGTATTGAATGAATATTTCGTTTGCGAATATTTGTTTTTAACGACATGGTGCATATCAGGGGTGAAAACACAATGCGACTTGATTGTTGCTGTTGCCAACCTGGTATAACATTTAAAATTTTCAAATGAATATACGTAGATTTATTTGATATTTGGCATCCCCTAGTGATGATAAACATACGTAAAGTACAACCCGCAGTGTTGCTAACTGTGGATAAATCAGAAAAGTTTTCGTAATCTCAAACAAACTACATATTTTTTAGGATATTTTATCTCCTGTCTTATTGTAGACTTTGACTTTGGGCTCCAAGTTGGAAACGCTGTATCTTCAAAACGAAGCGAAATTCCACTCACGATCATAGGCTTTTTTTTCTGTTTCTTTGTCGGGAATGAGCTCCCGACGTTTAACAAAGAGATCTTGTTACACCCTTTATAATTGGGTGTAATATTCTATTACTCCTATCTTCTTATGTGACCAGAACGACAATCGTGTTATTTGGGTTGCCTATAAGCAAAGGGGGAAATAGTTAAAGGTTAAATTGAAGATCACTATTGTGTCAGTCCCTGTCAGCTGTTCATCCACGGCATGGAATACGACCATTTCAAATTTTGCTCAAATTTGGTTAGTTGGTAGATGATACAAATAGTAGAACCTATTATTTTTATGTAAGATTTTTAAAATGAATTTATGGAAAAATTGTTTATTTTGCCCATTTGATGATGATTTTCAAAGGATGAGACTTCTTTTTGATTATTTGTCTATTTTTACATCATAAGAAAGGTCTGAAGTTTGAAATCCATATCTCATACTTTTTGAGTTATAAAATAAGATTTCTTTGAAAATGGTTCACCATTTTAATCAGAAACAAATTATTGAAAATTTTAAACTGCAATATTTAAAAGAAATACTTGAGATATTGATAAAAAAATAATGAGTTCATGTCTTTCTATAATCTACCAATAAACCACATTTGAGCAAAATCTGAAATGGTCGGATTTCATCTTCTAGTTTTTCTAGATGATCTGATGTGGAATGGCCCTTGTATTGTAATTTACAATTTTGTATTGTAATTTACAAAAGTCCCTAAAAAAGTCTAAAACGAACATAATAGTTAAAAAAAAAAAAATACTAAATGACTGAAGTGAAGAAATGAACGCGAATTAAAGAAAGATGTTTAGTAAATATCTTACAATCAATCTGCTTGACGTCGGTGAGATGATAATACAGGATATTTGTCTAAGGTTTGTTAAAACCGTAGAGAATTATTTCTGCGTTCTCAATTTCAGAAGTTTATAAGCTTATTTACTGAGCAAATATCCTTTATAAATATTGTACTAATTTTTGTATTTACTTTAGTGTGCTTTTCAAAAGACACTTTTATTATATAATTTAATTCGATTTTAAAATTAATTTTTGCCTGATTATCACTCCTTTAAAACTCTTATAGCAGTGAACTGTACTCAACAAATCTTCATTGTTTTTCAGTCTTCATTTAGAACAGTTTGGTTGAATTATTATTAATGATGCAAAAGGACCTGGTAAGCTTCCAAAGGACGGGACGTACAGTTTGTTTTGGTGGAGTGAGTTCAGAGCCACTCTATTCGCTAGATACCCGCGGGGCTTGAACTAGAAACCATCCTCCATACACACAGAAAGCAAGCTTGGTAATCTCATGCCCAGCCGAAGATCTAATTTAAAAAGAGCATTTCAATCATTAAATTCCGATGACATTGAAATACACACACGCAAATAAAACATTCTTTAAGTTCAGGAAGTTGTTAAAGTTCAAAAATACATCGTTGAATGCACTTTACTGCAACCAGATATATTATTAATAAATTCTTGTATGGTTATAGCTCTTGTGGAAATTCAGTACGTTTATGATCGATTCCACTCTGCGTTCTTTGGCCATTTGATCTCTTTGACTTTACAAGTGCCACGACCATATCCCTAGTTTTTAGTTCAATATCTCTATGCGGAGTGGTTCACCATAATATGATTGTTTTTACCCCATTTTGGGAGCAATGTGATTGTTCTACTGTTCTCTCTGCTCGTCACCTGACAAAAGCAGAAACTGATTGACAATTTTTCTTGCTTTAAAACGAGAGTACAGAACACGATCTGTAAAATGGAACATGCTGTACACAAGAACAGTAAAAAAAAATCATTGTGTAATATCCAAAGCGCTTGCCTGAGAACAGCTTTGTGAGTTACAGAATTACAACACAAGTATTGATCAATAAGTATTTCAAGTCGATTGCTTTCTCCAACATAACGAAAAAAAAGTTCATCGTCATTGATAAACGTAGGTTAAATAGAAATAAGTTTTGGAGGTAGGATATATAAAACAACAAGGCCAGTGATTCACAAAGTTATAAAAAAAATGCTTGAATCAGCGACAGTTAATTTACCGTTTTAGTTCTGAAATATCTTCGTGTGTTGGGCAATGTAAGTAGTTTTCAAATGCCCAAAAGTATAAAAGGAAACAACTAGATTAATGGTTATGAGAAAGAAGGTTATTTTAATACTTTGTTGATGAATCTTACTTCCTTTTAATCTTCTGCGAGAAATTGTCATCACGAAGATATTGCCCACACACATCCTGACGTCACTAGAAATAATGGCTGCCGTCTTGTGTAATTAGAAATTTCCGCTACAAAGGGAAATGATATTCGCGCCATCTCTGTTCTACTTCAGTCCCGACACCTTGGAATTCTTTCGTCGTAACCAATGAATGTGATTGCTTAAGATTTATGATGCTTAGACTTGGGAACGTAAAGAGAAATGCTTGTGTCTACGCTACGCCACTGATATCTTATATTAATTTTATGCGATATATTTAAACACACATCTTTTCCTTCTTTAAGAATGGAGTCAGACCAGCGTCGTGTCCTTTAAATTAACAAGAACATAAAAAGAATGGCTTTGGTCGTATCAGTGTGTGTTGAAGTCCACTTCCGGTCCAGCTATAGTAGAGACCTCTTTTGGCTGGCATGATACCTGATTTTCTCCGCACTTGACGTTCTTTTAATTGAGAACGGCGAAATAATTCTTTTTGTCTGTAGTTTTTTTTCCCCTGTCTTGAATGAAGACAAGAGCTGTTGCAATCTAAGCGAAACCTGACGTTGCCATGCCGTGGCATGAGAAATTTCAAGCTTGTTCATTTCTTCCTTTTCTTTTTCTTTTAGAAATAAGACATGTTAATGGTTTTGTGTGCCGGAAATACTCGACGGCTTTCGAAGTTTAACGAAGGTTGTTAACCTTGTTGAATCGCTCATATAGCTATTGATAACCAAAAAATTGAAATTGATATATTTCCATACGCAGAGAATACATGTTAATACAACTATTATTTGAACTTATACTACTATTTCTACTGTTAGACATTATAAAGTCAGTTATGAACGAGAGGGTCGACCGGGTGGTCAAAGGTGATGGTATTTGGCGCTCCTCCTACATGGTTCTTAATGTTTTCTCTTCCGAAAATGTAATTTGGCTCGCCTTTTGAATAGTGATTTCTAATTTTTCCTTTTAAAGTGCGCCCCTGTGAAAGTTGCGTCCCTAGGCCCGGGCTTACTGGTAAATTCGTCCCTGCGTATGGCCAGGGTGAAAACTTTATTACTTATCTTATAAATTGTAAAAAGAAAACTCCACAATCAAATATAAATCTTTTTAACACTTCTTTATTCTCATTCCCTGTAAAAATGTCAGATTGGATATAGCAGGTTTTGTAAATGGCTAATAAGTTGCTATTGTGGAGAAGTATGTACATAAATACTCGCGCCTATCCCTAAATATATGTTGTCACGGTGCAAAATATTGAAAGCAGGGCAAAATTTGCAAGCACACTGAAACAGAAATAAAGGTGGCGCTACGAACAAAGAATACTTAGTGTTAAAATTTGGAACTACTTGTCAACAAAAGTATTCAAATGCTGCACAGGTATATACTCATATTTTATGATGCTCAAGTGTACATACAGATGCTTTAAGCGTGCTTTAAGCATACAGATAAGTTTATGTATTATTGAAGTAATTATAACAAAATTCGTAGAAATATTAGAAGCATCAAGTCATGTAATAGTTTAATGTATGCATTTCACTGTACAGATAAAGTAGTATGTTTTCTAGATTTCGAGGTAGTTGGAAACGAATGTTAAACAATTTCAACTCTAGATATAGAAGAGAAACAGGTTGGTTGGTGTTTGAGTAGGAAAGCGAACAACTGTTCGTTTTCTTAAAATAAATGGTTAGTGCAGAACAATCAGTGGAAGCTCTATAGGGAAATTCAGGACGGTATTGCTTTTCTTAATTTAAAGATCGAATTGAATCGAGACAACTGATAAATCGAGGCAACTGTTGACAAGGTCAAGTGTAGGATGTAAGACTTTTAAGGAATTTATTTTCAAATCACCGAAGAAGTGTAAAAATGGAGAGTCAGATTACAAAAAGAGCAACAGTAGGTACAGAAGTGGGATAAAAATATTGCCTCCTGATCAGTATCGGCGCAAGGGGGGAAATGAGCCGTGCCAACGCCCTGAGCCTCAAGTCGGGATAGGGTAAGGGAAAGGAATCGGGAAGGTGTCTGCTACGATGATTTTTTTACGATTTCATCTCAATGCAAAAAAAAAAGGAAGGTCAAGCTCTGATTTTTCATTAATATAGAGTTTAAGATAAATACTGCTTTAAGATAAATTTGGCTGCCACTAGCTGCAATCTTCTGGGTAAAACCTCCCTAAACGTGAGAAAAGCGTTGCTTGCGTAAATACTTCCGCACCTTTTGTGAATAAAAGATAGCGGAGAAGTGAAGGACTGGTTTACAGTAGTAACGAAGTAATGAAATGGAATGGAGTAGGAGCTGGTGATCAAGGGTGATGGGCTAGACTCATTAGAGGCGTGGGGTAGGAATAGGACCCACGCTATAACTTTTAAGATGAGAAAGATCGTATTATCATTTCTTCCATGAGTTGTTACCTCCAAAAAGGGATATAAATCTTTCAGAAGGGATGATTAGCCCATATCTCTTGTGAACAAATGGAAATTTTTCTACGATTTACTAATGCGTAATATGTGTGACATTTCATTACAAAAAGTATAACTTCGTACGTGCACAGCGTACATGAAATATTACTGCAGAAGGTACAAGTAGATCCTTCTGCAAAAAGTTCAAAATTGGTTTTTTGGCATTGTTGAGTTTGTTTTATCACTTTCGAACCCATTAGTAATATCTTGCGATCCCAAAACTCTTCAAATTCATTTGAATTTGTAAGAAACTTAAGGATAAAAAAATGATTAACAGTGGAAGTTCTATATAATTTTATCCTTTCCAATATAATTTAACAAAATTAAAATATTGGTAAACTACCACTTTCAACCATGTTAATTCTTTGATTTTGGTCTCTTGCTAATTTTACAAACATTAATTGTCTTTATGTGTGATGGATTTTCTTAAGTTTGCGATATTAGCGTTTAAAAGATGCAATTAAACAACGCGTTTGAGTTGTATGCTATTTATGTCAGAGGATGCTCTGGACCGCGAAGATCGTGCTAAATTTTAATGTGACTCATGAGCAAAATAAGGTTGGGCACCGCTGATCAGTATAATTTGTTTTGTACCTGTGGTGACTTCATTAACCCATTTAATTTACCTCACAATAGCCGAAGTAATGAAGAAATTTCCTGTGATATAAGCAACCCGTTAAACATCTTTTTTTAGCACTTTCATCAAGATGAAACATGCTATATCCCTTGTAGCACTTAAATGTGAAGCAGATAGCACACCTACATAAGCCCCTGACCAATATCCAACCAACATTTTCTCTGTTCAGACGGTATTCATTTCGCCGTGTTATAGGGTTTTTGTCGCACTATGCGCCACACAGTGCGGCCGATTCCAAAAAAAGCTGGCCAAAAGTAAAAAACGCAAATAAATGACCTCAAAATTTATACTCGGGGGTATTTTGTGTCACTGATTACAAATCTGAAGTCAGAGTTGCAAAATGTAGCTCCCTTCATCCCTTATTGACAACCCGTATTCCTGAAACAGCCTGTATATCATGTTACGATCAAGATGAATATTTTTGATTGGTTCATAGTTTTGTGGGTCGTTGATTAAGAAATTTGAAGTCAGAGTTGTAAAATTGAACATTTTAACAACATTAAAACAACATTTTAACATATTAGCGCATAAATGATAATTGTTTTTTATGAAATACGATGATTTTTATAAATAAATGATTTCTGGTTCGATTTTGGGCGGCCATTTTGAATCCAAAATGGCAACTATTTCAACATATTGTAATATTTACCTAAACTACTCATGATGATACAGCTTTATGGCAAATTTCGTTTCTCTAACTGAAACGGTTTGGAAAATGGATTTTTGGGTCGGCCATTTTGGGTCTAAGATGGCGTCTTTTGAAACATTTTGTAATATTTTCTTAACCCACTAGTTATCATGTACGTTCATATCTAATTTGGTGTTTCTAGTTCTAGGGGTTTAGGTTCTGCACTCTATACAATAGGTTCGGCGGCCATTTTGGATCCAAGATGGTGACTTTTCCAAAATGTAATATTTTCCTAAACTAACCTTTGATCCAAATCTCTTAGCTCTAATTCAAACGATGCGGAAAATGGATTTTTGGGTCCGCCATTTTAAAACGATTGAAAAACAAACAGGGGGAAATTTGGGCAGTTTTTTTTCTTTTATATTGACGAACATACATTTGACTCTAACTTAAAGTAAGTCTGACAGAGGAGCAACATAACTTTTTCATAATAACATATCGTATTTTAACGCTTTCAGTTAATAAAAATCAATAACAATTATTGTTTCACTAATAATTTATATTTGATAAATTATTATTTCGTAACTTTTTTATACATTATACGTACTTTCAGACGTTGATTCCACCTGAATTGATTATCATCTGCTTCAATCTAAAGTTTTTATACAACTTTCAATACATGCGTCGTTTGCTGCCTCAGTTAACACAATCGATGCCAAGCGAATAAAGGTAGCTTTGCGACTCCTATTCTGGGACAGGTAAAAGGAAATAAACACTTTCATAAGTAATTTCTGACCTTTACAGATGTACTATAAGCAACCCAACATGAAAAAATCCCTAACTAGTTGATTTTTTTTTTTTTTTTTACTTTTGGCCACCTTTTTGGAATCTGCCGCACTGTCACCGATCCCCGACACAAGTGAATAATCATTCGTTAAGATAAATCAGTAGAGCAGTCCGATGGTGGTTGATGACGCAATGAGTGTTTCTTTCAGGTATGTTTTCGGGTTTCAACCGGCTCTCCGAAAGAATTAGTCTCAACAATTGTATTATTCATATGTAAAATAAAATACATGTATCATACCACATTCTTCTATAAATACTGTTCATGTTATTTTGAGGTTAAGTTAGGAAGTACAACATATTGTTAAGTAACCTTATCGTTATTTTATATATTAAACACATTGGAGTCAATTATGTATTATTTATAATTTTCGAGAGCCCTATGGAAGAAACACTGGTCGGAATAACTGTCAGGACTCTTACTAGTGCCCTTGGCTGTAATCGGATGGTTGGAAAGCATGATTCCCGATATTCATTATCATGATTAGATTATGATGATTGAACGAGGTTCTCCGTCTTGGCTAGTGAGTCCCCAGTTTCCGGCGAAACTAGAAATAACGGGGAAGTAGGATATTACAGTTAATAGTAGCAGTCTGTGCTCACGATTGCGTTCGCGAATTGGCCATAATCAAATTCATTTGTCCCGGGCCCCAGTTTGCCTTACGCCGCCACTGCTCTTGATCACCTTAATTAGTATATACTTAGGAGAGATTAGAAAGAGATGTTTCAGTCAGAAAGGAGAACCAACAATCGGTGTAAGAATAATCAAATTCAGAGATTCAGAAGATGTTGCAAAGAATGAAATATCTATCAACAAGCTGTGAGGAACGTGCATCGAATATGAATGTAAAGAAAATGACAGGACTGTCAGTTGGATTAAATATAATGATGGCTAACATCAGAATTGAAAGATGTAAATTTAATAAAACTTAATTAAATAATGCCAATAGTTGGACAGAAACAGAAAATTGAATAATTTGTCATTTATCACTATTAAATCTGTCATTTAATCAATAACACACAACAATTCATATTTATTCCAACAATGTCAACAAAGTTCAATGCCATTGCCTACCTTTTTGAGACGTGACGTCAGAGATGAGAAAGAAGATTCGTACGTAACATTAAAGGCGATAGCGTTAACTCTACAACCGCTGAGTATTTAGCGGTGTTGAAGAAATTCTACGGTTAAGGAAGTAAACTATGAATATTTATGGTTTTGCAATAGTCATGTAATGTATTGCATTTTTATTAATTGCCAAGAATACAATCAAATAAATGGTTTAATTTATTTTTAGCAAGCAAATTAATTTGCCATTGGAGAAAAATCTAATGAAGTGAAGTAAGACGAAATGAATCAAAATAATCAAAGGGAATAATTTTAGTTCTTCCCTACTGCACACGTTATATTGTAATCGAAAATAGTGGCGTAGGCAAGGGGGCACTGCAAACCCCATCCACCCAAAAGGAATCATTTTTTACTTATATTTTTAGTGTTTAACACTAATTTTCAATTATCATATATGAGAAATAACGAATGTTAGAACATATTTTCGTATGTAGACAATTGTCTCATGGATTGAGGCCTAAGTATTAATACATTTTATGTAGATCTGTTGGTTAAATTAAAAGAAAAGACCTCACCAAGTATGTCAAATCAATACTCGTGGAGTTCTTGGCCTGGTTTCCTTGCCTAGGATGTAGAAATTTCGAAGATTTGCTGCTACCAAAATTTTGAAGATATAGCGGCTGGCGTATTTAATTTAGAATGCTCCGGTATTATAGATTTAAATTAAAAAATGTTCCGGTATTTTGTACCGGTGAGTACCGGCTCAACGTAGACCTTTATGTAAATCTACTACAATTTTAAACTTGACGTATGGAATTCCTATGGAGATACAATAATACAACCCTCAGGCAAGGGCGCCCATCAGGGGCGGAAAGGGGGCGCTTGCGTAACCGGAGAAAATTGTACTATGGAAGATAGAAAACAAAAATAAAATGTTTAAGTACTTTCTTTATTTTATTTTTTATTTGCTTTTATTTTATTTATTTATTGTCAACACAACAAGCTTTGTAACTCAATTAGAGTGTCGATATTTAAAATGCTCATTTACAGACATTTTTATTACAACATTTCTAAATGTATTGGACATATCACATATATCCAATTCGATGGAATTTCTACACATTTCATTGTAGGTAGTACAAATTCTCCTGATTGCTGATTTCGTCATTATGTTGTCCTTGCCTTTTTGCAGTGGAAGAGACCACTGTTGTCTACGTGAGTTTTTAATGACGGTATACGAAACTGTAACAACGATACTAAGATTGTTAGATTGCTAAGTCTGTGCAGTCTAAGCAATTTTGAATTATTTTCCTAAGATACATCAGAAATAATGAACATAAGCATAGTACATTTTCTCTGATGTAGAAAAGTTGTTAAATTTCCTTCCCATTCTTATTACAAATCATAGAATTTTAAAAGCTTCATTTGTAATATTTTTATTTGGCTGTTAAACGTTCATTTCATATCAAACGTTACACCAAGATTTTGAACTACGTCGGGCCTACTTAATGCATACTTATAAATTTAACAATTAAATCGATAAATCGTTTTATTTGTACTGAATGATAAAACTTCGTATTGACTAAAAGTTGATTGATAGCGCACTAGTTAGTAAAGTTGCCTAAACTATGCTGTAGTTTTATGACATCTTCATGCAATTAATTTTAGCATATTTGAGGTCATTCGTAAATAAAACTTTTTCATTAGCTGGTATGAATTGCGGTAGGTCGTTAATGAGGAGCAGGAATAACAGTGGTCCACGATTCGAGCCTTGCGGGACTCCTGACAGTGCTGTATATTCATCAGATTATGTTCCTTAAATAGAACAGACTGTCTGTGATTAGTTGGATAAGAGCACATGAACCCAATCAAGGATGGAGAGAAGTGATGGTGATTTAATTTACCTAGTAATACATTGTGATTAACTCTGTCAAAGACCTTTTCAAAGTCAATATAAATCGCATCGACTTGCTTTCCTTCGTCCAACGAGTTTTCAATAAAATCTGTAACAATTGTAAGGTTCGTTATAGTGGATTTTTGTGAAACAATGTTGTTTAGTTGAGATTACTGGCTTTAAATGATTAATAATTTGTTGATACAAAATCTATTCAGAAAATTTTGCAAAGACTGGTAAAATTGCTATATGCCTGTGGTTGGCAATTTCTCGTCTGTTGTTTGTTTTAGCTATGGAACAAAGTAAAGCAGATTTCTATCTGTTAGGGAAAATACATGTTTTAGTGCCAAGTTGAACGGAATCAATAGGAATTATTTAAATTTATCGATACATCCTTTCACTATATACGAGGGTATGCCATCAGATCTAACTGTCGTTTAGGATTATACATTCTTGACTGCCTTTCCTATCCTATTTCATTCAAATGTATTTGATCAACAGGGAGTAATCAGATTTCTTCGTGACCCCTAGAATTACTATCAAAATTACTGAACAGTTGAGAAGAGGATACAAAAACTGATTGGAAATACTGTGCAAACGTATTAGCTATTTCTTCATTGCTACACAAATCCGACATTCAAATTTTAATATATTTGGGGGAAGATGTTTTGTTTTGTTTTTAATAAATTTCCACAGTCGACGTGGATCATTATTGATATTATTTTCAGAATTTGACATGAAGGTCTTATAGGTGTTTCTTGACAAATTTCTGATAGTAGGGTTTTGAATTTGTAAATTTGTATGTACACTTGATTCGATCGATTGCTAGCCGTAGACTCTTTAATCTCCTATTAGAAGAGAATATGTAGAACAGGTATCTAGATTCATTAAGTATCTGAAAGCTATTATAAGTGAAGTTTGAAGCGTAAACTAGAAATAAAGGCGAGAATAGAAATGGCAAAAAGAGATATTCTCTAGAAAACTGTAGGAAGATGACCAAACACTTTGAAATATTATTGATTGAATGATTTTGTGCGAAATATTCTTTTCTATGGCACTGAAACTTGACCTCTACGAAAGAACGAAGAAGCAAAAATGGAAGCTTTCGAAGTGCGAATGTGAAGAAAAATGGTAGAAAACAAGCGTGATAAAAGATTTCAATGTTGTGTAAATAATGTCGAAATAAGGTAATAAACACATCTGTAAAGAGATGAGTTAGTACTATAAAAATACGTAGGCGGACCAGAGATCTAGAACCTTGTCGTACTCGCCTTGTTCAGTTAATAAAACGAAGTATCGTAGTCCAAATGTTACAAAATGGATGAGACTGCTCTATTGTTATAACTTCACGGTTCCTCTACTCAACTTTATATATATTCATTTTCTATCTTTAGATTCAGTTATGCTACGTTAATTGAACTTAGATTTCATCAGATATGAAAAGGAGTGTGCAGTGGCCGTCAAGCGATTACAATGGAGTAGGTCCCACGATAAAACATACTTAGTAATTACGACAGAAAATAGTAAATAGCATAAAAAGTGTGACTGTTAGTAGATATTTCCAAGATGTCATCAATTTGAGGAATTATTTCTTTCACGGTCTCTTTCGTAAGTCTGAACCTTGTAAAGAAATCACTTCATTCCAGTTTTTCAAAATAGTTTGGACGTCTCCGGATTGTTGGAATGCGCCTCGAATTTAAGTATAATTCTAAGAACATTTTATCGTCCTCCTCGTACGAAGAGGATGAATCTGAAATCACATGTACCATACTTCACAAAATGTTTTAAACCTAACAGTTTGCCTGCGATTTATTATAACCCATTCATTAAATCCCAGTCATAGTTAACGCAGCAGACGACGTACTATATCAGCCGGCAGACTTCCCATGATGCTGCGTTGCCACTTAGTGCCCTGTGACTTTTTACTGCAGAAAGATCTAGCAGAACGCTACTAATGGCAGTGATGAAAAAGTAAGACTAATTGCATTTTAAATGTACAAAGATTTAAAAAACAAAATATATAATAGCGAGCAAAAATAATATGTGTGCTGTCACAAAGAGAAGATGTCGATACGAACCAGTGGCGGATATAGCTGAGGGGTGCCTCCTCAAGAGAAAATAAGTTATTTATATAGCATTATTTCAACAATTTATCGAAGAAAACGCTTTGATTTGCTTCCCGACAAATATATTTTATCTATAAATATGAGTTTGGGGGATACTGGTGTCATATTACAGCAATAAAAAGGGGGATACATGATAAATTTATACTTGAAAAATGTCACTTAGCGGTAAGATATGAAAAATATCTCGGGTTTATTCCGCTTCCCTCAACAAAATCCGGGATCCGTCACTGATAAGAAATGTTTGAAGAATTGCAGTTCTGTTGCGCTAATCTCTTCGAGGATAAGATGGCATAAAAGGAGTATTTACATATATTTCAGGGCAGAATAATCTTTGTGAAGTGTATCCAAATGTACTACTTCTTGGAAAATGTTCTTACTGTTCTAATGAGTAACGATTACTCTCAAAGCACTTCTTCCAGACTCAAGTTAAGAAAGACCTACTTCCAAACAACGATATTGAATATCCATTTGCGGGAATAATAGATTTGTCTACGGAGAATGACGTTGCTTCACTACGAATTTATCACAAATCATGCGCACATCAAGTTCCAATAATAATAATAATAATTAGTGTATATATTATATGATTAAATATCATTCTAGTACGTATTTGATTATAACTACCACTACATTATTATTATCATTGTGATGTGGTCATTAGTGAATTTTAAGTATAGTGTTTCTAAACTATGTATAAAGTTCAACCGAATTCGAGAGTTCAAAATTTGGAACTGAGGAACTGGGCTCATATTCTTTTGCCGCCCAGGGAGTCACGTAATCTTGCGACGCCACTGTTTATAGAATTTGCAGCAACTGGAAGACAGCCCGGGCAATCGCTGTAATGGCTCCCGCAGTTTCGGTTCGCAAAATCACACTCCATGGGTATGGTGTCAAATGCCACTTTATTTTACCCTCTTAAAATAGCTAAAAGTACGGATTTGGACGTATGTAGAGGGGGTCCTAAGGTCCGGACCCTACCCCGAAATTCAGATTTTTTGTGAGATTAATATTATTTTTGGAGTCTGCTTTTGAAGGTTGCCCTTATGTGTCTTTTGTCCTCTGTGCCTATTGTGATTCTCCCTACTGTTTTACTGATTTTGTGGAAAACCCTCACTTACATTTGTGAAGACAAATACTGGCCTACATCTATTTGTTACACGTTGGAGTGGCTTTGCAGTCTTTGTCAGATATGTTCATGTAGATATTTGGATTAATAAATGCATGTTCAAACAGAAACTACTGGAGCCATTGCAACGACTCTCTCACCCTTGCTCCAAACTGTAACACCCTCTGGCGGAAAAACGCGGCCTTACATAGTCAAAATACTTTGTAGTCATTATCAGCATCGGGTGACGAATATATACGCGAAGTCTTATCTAAAAATTCCAGTTCAAACCGAAATACTTCCCTTGTTAGTGATGCAAAGTTCAATGTACTCAATCCCATACAACGTCCACTGACCTCCCGTCACGTGTGAAAGGTTACCGAATCGGGTGGGTGATTCTCCAACGAAAAATATTATCTCACTCCATAACTTCTTGATTGTTTCTTGAAAGGCTTTCGATCCAACAGGGATGCTTTCGGTTAAAGAGATAGCACTCGATTGAGAAGCTCTTCTGCGCAGATCCCCTGAGAGGCTACCGCAGCAAGTGATATATCTTCGACGATAAAGACAGAAAAGCACTTGGGAACCTCTTCTTACCTGAAATAAACACTACCTATCACAAGATATTTTATAGTTCTGAACTCTGGTTACATTGGGTTACAGGGCATGGAGGCATGCAATAAAAACATCTTCATGTATTGGCTGTCACATCGGAGTTTCAAGAACATTCAAGTAACATAATTCATAAAACCTATCTGATATCTGATGCAAAATATATAGTTGCGTGCGCCATCTCTTGAACACTACGATGGCACTTTTACATACTAATGCAAATCCAGTCTATTCGAGTGAAGTATAAGAATGAATTGCCCACAAACTACCCTTCCGAAGATGGTACTTTGAATAGGCCCTATATGAATGTTTGACAAAACGTCACTATTGGTGATAAGCCAGCATTAATGAGTTTATTGGAAAGCTCGGAGAAAAGGAAATCGTGTGCGTTACTACATACAGAATGTTTTTAAAGTAATGTAGGAAGATTAAGCTTCCTATAATATGTATTCTTCAATTATAAAACTAACTTAAATAGATGTATTGTGTACAACTTTGTAATTTGCTGTCTTGCGTCATTATTTACCGAGATATTACGTCATTTGTGAAGATGCCCCTCTATATTTGGTGCCTGTAGTTTCGATACTACGTATGTTTTGAAATTGTTAACAAGAGAACTTTTTTCCTGCTTTGCTGTGAGGAATTCATATTGTGATCATCCGTTTTGAAACATCCTGTATTTCTGCGTAAAATATCTTTCGCAGCTTTTTCTCTGTTTTTATTTACTTTTGATCATTTATGGGTCTTTTTATAATGTCCGAAATTTTATTGCCATACTTCATAATACTGTACTACGTTAAGTCAACTAAATTACACTTCAGAGTTGGAAACAATAGGAAAAGAGAAAACAAATCTGGACAGATGAGAAACTTAAAACTAGCGTCATGCAAAAAAAAGTAATATATTTTACTCTTTTGTATCGTTCCTTGTACTTTTTTACTTTTCGTGAGCACGATCAAGGATGAGATGTTACAAGTAATGCTGAAGCTGGTGCAAAAATAGCCACAGTTAGAAATGAAGCATTCGACATGCAACAAATAGACTTAGCAAATGTTGCAAATCACACGGACAGATGGCGCTTGAGTAGAAGCCAAACTACATGAGTAAAACTATTTACTTGAACAAGAAATTATCTGTTGATGCTGTTTTATGTACAAAACTCAAGACATTTAACTTAATCAAGATAAAGTTCAAGTTTTTATTAATCTGTTTTTATACTTTCAAAGCAGCCAAATAAAATTAACTTCCACAAGAGAGGATTACGAAATACTTGCTAATTATACATGGTTGCTTGAAAACTTATACTTAGAAATGTTTTGTTAATAAATGAAGTATAAAGTACTTATAATTAAAGATACGTAAGCTAACTCATCAAGGAATCAGCACCCCAAAAGTAAGAGGAACGACTCTAGTCGGGTCAAGTTTTGGACCGGGTATCTGGAGTTGATCCGATTTCTTGTCTGGGTGGAATAGCTATCTTTCATTGTGTTTATGAATTTTCGAAAATAAGTAATCAGATTTGACTCCGATATCAACCTGCTTATGATTATCTATGGTCACAATCTCAAGAATATTCAACAACATTCAAATATCCACAGGTTAACACATCAGAGCTAGAGGTAGGGTGCTCAGCTTGTAATCGGGAGGACTCGGAATCGATTCCAATTGCCGGTCGTTTTGACTCAGGATTTTCCCTGGTTTCCTTCGGTTACACCATGCAAATGCCACCTTCAGTAGACCCATGACGATTCCAGGGCCGATTCAAAATCCTTTCCCATGTTATTGTTGTTAAATATATCAATTGTTAAATGGTCGAAATTGGACGAGTCCGTGCGTTTCGTGTCCCCAGAAAAATGAATCGTGCGTGATACGACCAATCTACTTATTTTAGATTCGACGACGTCTTCAATAGTTAAGTTTATTAATAATATTACATCGTAACTGTATATTCAGCGAGACAGCAACATCGCGAGATTCCTTGGTGGTCTCAGGTTCCTCACAGCTAACCTAAGGTGATAGATTACATTCCGGGAACCACCTTTCAAAAATTCGCCGGAACGAAGCCCGAATTTCCAAATGTAGAACGAGCAATGAATGAAGAAAACACTAAATAAGAAGACAAAATCACGTAAGGCATGAAAACCGTGAGAATGTAACATGTTTTTAACTAACCCGCTTTTGCTCTCTACCGCTTTCTCGGCATTGATTTATATTTGTGGGCGATATTTGTGTGGTTTTATGTTACATTTTGTACGAAGTTGGTTTACCACATCAATGTGTATGTGAAATTGAAAAAAAATAATGAATTACGATATAACATCAAGGACTAGATCCAAAATAATAAATAATTACATTATCAGTAAAAACACCCTCGATTACAATCTTAAAATTTTAACGAGCTATATCATTTGTATTAACGCAAACAAATGTTTACCGACCCTTTTACTCAAAAGCATTATCAAATTAGTCCAGATATGAAGTAATATGATTCTTATGTGAAACATGTTCAATCCCTGTATCGCTCGTATCCACAACAGTAATTGATTACCTAAAAAGTACCAATCTTCATGGTTCAATGGTTCCGGTCGCAGACACTGGAAAGGTACAACGAAGACTTCAATGTGTGTTTACACCTTACGGACACCTTGCAAGCACTTTAATGACATTTTAATTTTACATGTTGTGTGCAGTATGTTTGTGAGTGTGTACCAAACGTCTTTCAGGCTACAAGATATGTTACAAACGTAGCCCATATATGTCTAGGATAGTTTGGAAGAATAGTGGTGATGATGCAGTGCCAAGTCTAATGATGCGGTGCCAAAGCCACCCCTATCTATTGATCTCTACCGCAGTGATTTCTAATTACGGAGATACCTGAAGAACACGGTTTATCAAGTAAACATTCAAACAGGTGACAATCGGAAGATTAGCGTAACAACAGGGGTACCTAACACATGAATGGAAATGCTTCGTAAAGCACTACAGCACACTGTTCTATGTTTGAATTTTATTTAATGTTTTAGGCAGCTTTGGCTCAGGTCGAATGGATGATGATCGAATGAAGAAAGTAGGAGGAAACGATTGATGAAACTCAGGTATATGGAATTTGTCCACCAGAAAGTCCACGTACCATAAGCTCGGATTGAAAGGACAACGCCACGAACAAGAGACAGTATCTCTACCACTGAAGCACCCCCACTATTCTTCCAAACTGTCCTGGACATAGTTGGGCGAGAATTTGAGCATATTTTGTAGCCTGAAGGACGTTTGGTACACACTCATAAACATACTGTAAATATTATACAGATGTTCTCGGGATATCAGCCAGGTGAAGTCCGACGATAGAGCCGACGTTTCAAGAACAGACATTGTTCTCATCTTCAGGGCAAGTATACTGAGACCAGTTCATGTGTACTATATATAGTAACGGTAGGGGGCGGAGCTTAAGAATCTGTGTCTCTGATTGGTTGGCCTAAAGCTTGACGCTGATTGGTCGTTTTCATGTATGTTTTCTTTATGACTGGTGTCCAAGTCCGACTAAGTTGAAATCCTGTATCTCTGTTGACATTATTACGTTCTTGTAGTATGGCAAGAGATTCTTTTATTATCCTATCCCAGTAATTGGAGCTCTTTGAGATAATTTTAGTGTCAGAAAATAAAATTCTATGTTTTTCTGTTATGCTGTGTTCTGCCAGGCCTGATTTCTCCGGATAAAATAGCTTTATGTATCTTTCATGCTCCTTGCATCGATGTTCTACTGTCCGTCCTGTTTGTCCTATGTATGTTTTTCCGCATTCACAAGGAATGCAGTATACTCCTGGTGTCTTAAGACCCAAGTCGTCCTTAACTGGACGAAGTAGGTTTCTGATTTTTGACGGCGGTCTATGGATGGTTTTGATGTTGTGTCTCCTCAGGATTCTTGCAACCCTTCCAGAAAGTTTACCAGTGTAGGGCAGGACTGCAATATTGACTGGATCTTCAGTTTCTGGGGTGGTCTTCTTCTTGCTGGAAAAGGTCCTTTTTAGGACCAAACGAATGTCATCTTTCTTGTATCCATTCTGCAGTAAGGTCTTCTTGAGATGTGCCAGTTCACTAGGGAGGCTTTCTTGGTCTGAGATGGTTTTTGCTCTAAGTGCAAGTGTGCTGATGACTGTATTGACTTTAGGCCAACCAATCAGAGACACAGATTCTTAAGCTCCGCCCCCTACCGTTACTATATATAGTACACATGAACTGGTCTCAGTATACTTGCCCTGAAGATGAGAACAATGTCTGTTCTTGAAACGTCGGCTCTATCGTCGGACTTCACCTGGCTGATATCCCGAGAACATCGGTATAATATTCGCCGCCAGGAAAGCTTCAATTCTTATTTCAAATACTGTAAATAATTTGTAACATGAATATGCCAATAAAGTGCTTGTAAAGTGTCCATAAAGTGTAATTACACATTAAAATGTTTTAATTGTAATTGTTTAGACAATATTTTTCTCCGCATGTCGTTAACCATATTCACATAAAGTTTCATGTTTGTCCTATCGACCGACCTTCTAGAACTGGCCAAACAACACCACAGCACCAGCAAAGAGGCATAAGGTAGGTTTATTCATGTTTATATTAATGTACTACAAGCATACTTTTGGAAATAAAATAGAAAATACGTGGTTGGTATGTTTGCTCCCTATAAGCTATGTACATAAAGGCAATCATCTCTTAATGTTCTATATTTTAGCTAAGCAACACAGGAATTTCAGATCCAAATTGATTTATTAAACATATGCACATGTACGTAATTCTTTGAAGAGTACAACAATGAATAATTATGTATCATATTTACTGCCAAGACAAGGACGTCTTCTTACTCTAAAGAAGTCCAGATCGGAGGAAGCAATATCGCCGATTCTCCAATATTAGTCTGTAACACGATAAACAGGAATTGCTGAGTCAGTCACGTGATCATCTCCAGGTACGTTTGAGGACCGCATATGATTAGAATAATTTCACCGTAAATAGCGAGGACCAGAACAGCTCCGTACCCTCTAGCTGTTTATATGTTTATACTATTATGTACTAAGTGAGGGACCATTAAGTGTGATTTGCCTGTGCGTTGTCTTTAGAGAACTACTCATCAAAAGTATACCCAAAATAAGAACGTTTACCTAAACCATTAGATTACCTGAACTACGTTAGATTCTCTCGCAATCAACTAAACTCTACAATTAGCAATTTAGAACTCTTAACTATGTAAGTACGTTAAAAACAACATGTTTTGCAGACGAAGTACCCACCCAGATTTTACTGTTTTTATTACGTCATTCTATAAGAAATTATCTGCTCTTTCCAATGGTGCACGTCCCATATTTACATCTGGTGTTCTTCCTGTGTATTCGTGGTATTATTTTGCAGGGTCAACACCATTATATATAATGAGGTAAAAGCGAAAAAGTGCTTTGCAGATAAAGTTCCCACCGAGAACTCGGCACAAAATACTTCACCAGAATTGCATTCACGGCTACGATAAGAAACTGTTTTCTCACTTTATGGATGAGTAGAACTGACATCTGAATCATTTACCGGTACCTCAGCATAATGTAAAATCTTTGAAATTTTCCTTGATTGCAGTGAAACAACATGAAATGCTAAAGTTTCAGCGGAACTTTGCTGAAAGTTCTTAGCAACGCGTACGAGTGGGAGAAAACTTCGGAACGAAATAGAACTGCAAATAAGGAGCATTGAAGAAGGGGAAGGGATTTTCTAAAGAATAGAAGATTGTTGGGGAAGTTGTAGGAAAGGTTTCCTAAGAGTTTTGTATGGGGGTGGCGTTGTATAATTCAGAGAAGTGCTTGCTCAGTTTTAAGTGATGTTATAAGTCGTAATCTTATCTCTCTTTGGCAAAGAGAGAGATAAGCTTATCTCTCTTTGGCAAATCTATTTCATTGATAAAATATCCCCCCTAAAGCTCGTGTGCTACAGTACCTATATAAATTACATTACGTATAATACCTCTTCTTTGGCTAAAGGAGTTGATTCGTGCATTGTTTGTGTTGTTTCTGGAGTTTCGTGCATAAAATCGATGAAGTCCATTTAGTAAAAAAAAGAATGAAAGAAAAAATAAAAACGTCATTTTCAGCTGTTTAAGGATCATTCGTCGTGATTTTGTCATATAAAACACAATTTAAGCGAAAGAAAAATATACAAGAAAAATAAGCGACAAAAAAGTATTTGGGCAAGTTCAACAAAGAGGAAGAACAGAGTGTATCACACGTAGAACACGGCCCATTTCGAAATCTCTTTCCCTTTTATGATAATTTGGATGCCTTAGATAGAGTACTATAGAACTAACTACCACTCGATACATCTGTAAGGTAACAGGCAACGAAAGAGTGACGGCTACGTAAATTCATCGCAAAAAAAAAAGTATTTGGGCAACACCATACTACTCTCGAATGAAATGTACTAGGTATCCTTTTGTGTACAATAGTAGTCTACACTGTAAAAATAGGAGACACAACGTTCATCCATAAAATGGGGGCAGCTGAGCTGCCTCCACTTTTTGGCTTAATCTACATTCAGCCAGTTTTCGGTTGAACGTTTTACTTCTTGTAAAATTTCAAAATGCGCGTGTATATATACATACATATATGACTGTTCCAACGTATTTCATTCAAGCGGAGCATTTTTTAAAATAGAAAAGAATAAAAGGTAATATTCTTTTAAAATTAAAAAAAAATAAGTTGAAGTGGTCGGGTTTCGATCCAGGGTCCACAAGCACATTGGTCAAACGCTCTTGCCACTTAGCTACGAAAGCAGTTGAGTTTCTGACTTTTCGAGTTATATCTATAGCTAGGGTTTTACTGCGAAGGAGGTTAATCATTTTGATTTTACTACGAGGAATGTCTCCTGAAGAAAGGGGAGATACGTTTGCTACAGTGTAAAGCTTTATACCTAACTTAATTTCTCTTTCCGCCAATGAAATCCTTGCCGTTCTCGGTCCACCAATGAACTGTTTACTGTTCACAGTGTAAAGACAATATAAACACTCAAAATGGCGGGGCGTTCAGTGACAAGCAAGTAATGCTACTCCTGTTACTGGATTATAGAATATCCAACAAAGGCTTAAACTTCATCCACAAAAGTACGTAACCTCAAAATTGCCTGTTTAGCTTACACATCGATTAGAAAAAGACCGAGTTTTAAGCATAAAACAAGTTGAACGTTCACGGACAAATCACTTTGGCCAGTTTCAACCAATTTTCAAATAACGTTAAGCTATTACAAAGAAAATGTTTAACTTTGAAATGGAGTTAAGGTTACCAGTCTTTCCACTAAAAGGCTTACACTATATCCAAGTTTAAGAGTAAATACAACAAAAAGCTAATTTTCGACTTTAATTTCTCCATAAAGAGGAGTAACTTTAATCCATTTCGTCTTTCCACTTTTTACAGTGTACATAGTGTATTGAAGCAACCCACTCCGCGTCAGGCAAGCCAAGCTTGTTTGTAAGTCAAGCTTTACCGCAGGATACATCATAAAGAAACATAAAACAGAGCAATTATTGAGGAATAGAATCCGTTCTGGCTAACCAAGAAAACTAACTGTCCGGAATGAAACCTACATTCTTCATTCTGTGAATAATACTCAAAGAATTAGTGCTAAGGATTTGGCTACTTCACTCACCTAGAATATAAAAGTTAATATTAGTAATTCATTGAACAACCCAAAATTCACTGGGGAAAAATGGGATTTAGAAGATGTGTATCCAGGGTATGAATACTGGCCACTCCTTTAGTAATTACACAACCCCAAATCTTAACATACCCTCCAACATTTTTATCAGTGAAAACAACGTTCTGCTTTCTGAAAGCTTCATTCTTCTTTCGCCACACATCCTGATATCCCTCACTACAATATAAGTTTATTTTAGTCAAATCCTAGAAAAAAAATAAACTTTTTCCAAAATTCCAGGCACTCATATTGATATTGCCTGGAAAATTAGAACTTCTTTCTGCTTTCTTCTGATATGTATATTTTGTTTCTGGCCACACATCTTCTGAATCCCAATTTTTTTGTTCACATCTACACATTTGTAACATTAACTTGCATATTCTAGGCAAGTGAAGTATCCAAATCTTTAGCGCTAATTCTTTGAGTTTTGTTCACAGAGTGAAGAATGTAGGATTCATTCCGGGCAGTTAGTTTCCTTGGTTGACCAGAACGAATCCCCAATAATTATTCTGTTTTATGTTTCTTTATGATGTATCCAACGCTAGAGCATGTTTTTTCCAAACAAGCTTGGATATGTCTCAGTACTTTTTCCCTTCCGCACGTAATTGAAATTAAAGTGAAAAGTTCCAATGAAGGATACCTAGTACATTTCGTTCGAGAGTAGTACGGGGTTGTCCAACTACGTTTTGCAACGAATTTACGTACATCTCACTCTTTCATTGCCTGTTTCCTTACAGGTGTATCGAGTATTAGTTACTTCTATATCATTCTATCTAAGGTATCCAAATTATCATAAAAAGGTAAGAACTTTCAAAATAGACCACGTTTTGCATGTGGTACAGTCTGTTCTTCCTCTTTGTTGAATTTGTCCAAATATTTTTTTTTCTCACTAAAGGTAAGACAAAAGCTTCTTGAACCATGCCTGTCGAGTTCGAGAACCGAGAATTAAAATAAGAGAAACAATATTTATCCAATAAAGTAGTAGCGCGGCGGAAGAGTGAGCCGGGAAGAAGGAGAACCATATTTGGAAAATCTGAGTAGCTCCTCTGCATAGACTAACATTAGTTTCTGTTATTTCCTAAGTTTATTTTCTAGTTACAGCAGAAACTTTGTTCTTATTAGTTAGAACATAATAAGCTTTAGTGAATTTTTTTAACGTTATACGAACATAGTTAAATTCTGTAATAGCTGGACCTGGGGAAGCTTTGATAATGACTATACGCGTATGTATACTATTATATGTATTTTTTATTTTGCCAAATCTGAATTGAATTTGTATGATTATCATGTGCCTTCCTAGACCCTTATCTGGTAATAAAACATATATCTGAATGGGCCCCCCAAAGTTACACAGAAATCGGCGGCCTTGGGTGAGGGCCCAATATTAACGTACTCGAAAACATAGTTCATAGAAATGTATGTTAATGTAGTCATATTATATCGTCTCTGATTTTTTACAATATTGTCAAAATCGCTCAAACTCATGATTTTCATTCCGAAGGCGTACTCTCGCTGTTGGACCACTAGATGAGGGATTAAGGCTTTGGATAGGAACCAGGTTCTAATCTCCTCGACATTAAGTTTTTTTTTCTCTCTTTTTCATTCATAAGTACATTACTTTTCTTTCTTACTACTTATAAATAAATGCTCCCTTTTGGGTCTTTTTATATTTTTAACATTTTGTTGCGTCATTTTTGGGTTCAAAAGATGAAAACTTTATTTGAATAGATGGAAATTCACCTAAAAAGCATGCCTACGTTCCCATCCAAATGTATTACCATAGATCCCACCTCTTTTGAGTGCAAATTTCTCATCTTCCTCTACAATGAAAATGCACTCTAAGAGAGTGGTCCCTCTTTCCGCTCAAATCGAGCGGATTTCCGCTGTTTTGGTTTAGTGTGTAGATGCTTGTTAACATTTTCTGAAAATGTTCATTTTAACTCACGAAATTATAGCGAAGTTTAGACCTTTTTCTTCATCTATGAATTCTGAGCAGTACTAAAGAAATTATACCATTATTATCACAGAACCTTTCATTGTGTGCGTTTGACAGTATTCGCGATAAGAGCCTCTGTGAAAACAAATTGAACACGTGAAAATATCATGCCACCGAAAATCTTACTATCGTAAAGAGCAAATCAAAATTTCAAATGTAGAATGTGAGAGTTTTTATTTTCAAAGTTTTCCTGTGTGCACGCCAACAATCGAACAAAACTGACCATGACAAATTTGAAGCTGTTTTCATCATATGGCTATGAAAATTCCACGGAATAATTAAGAAATAAGCTCCATAATAGTTGTACATGTGTTTAATAACATTTTGATACTTGTGTTTGCAAATGTGGACGAAGTATGGGGAGAACTTTGTGTAAATACGTATATAAAAACAGTATTAGCAAATGTTTGTTATTTCAAACGAAGTGAGCGCCCTTCATCTTAATTTTCTGCAGCACGCACTAGTGCAAGATTTGTATCTAAAGTTTTGAAAGGTTATTGAAAATAATTCTTTATTTTTAGCTACTCAAGAAATTTACTCTTGTACTCACGAAATTTACCTTGTCTTTACGATTTTTTAAAAAAAATGTCACTCAAGAGATTTGAACAACGCCTTATTCACGATGTTAGAATGCACTACGAGAGAGGGTCGAAAGGGTCTCTTTAGTCTCATAAGGTACTTGAGAGCAAACGTTCGAAGATTTCGTGTACTGCTGTTAGTTTTTAACTAAACGCGATGAGTTTCTCAGTAGAGCGTTGCCTTTCGATAACGTTCTCGGTAACAAATGGTGGAAAACAACTTTGACTATTACCCATGATTCATTAGAAGCACTCTAAAATAGTGATAAATTCTGCTTTCAAGTTTCAATGGATAAATTACATCCGTAAAATATCGGAATCTCATTTAAAACGATCACATTTTGTATCCAAAGCGAAACTGTTTCATTTTGACTCTTTTCGATTGAAATTAAGTTGCTTTCAATTAAATCACTTTCTCATAAAAAAAAAAGAGTGAAAATGTACTCTTCTGATTTAGTGTGTGTTCGTCATCGGAACTATAAATACTTCGTGTTATTTATAAGACAAAGTTTCTGATGAGGATAAAACAATTACTCTATGACAAGGCGTTTGAAAGTATAGAAGGAAACTCAATTAATTGTTATTGATTTCTGCATTACATTAATTAATGTAATTTTCTTCTTTCCGTTTGCTAAACTTTTTGTTCTAACAGTGCAAGAAAGAATTAGAGAGCAGTAAGAAGTAAGAGGCAAAACTCGATAGTTTCTATTGAACTGATAACGCAGTATCTTTCCTGATGTCAAGTATTTCAATCAATGGATCTAACGACGTAAGTAATTAAACAAGCACTCTATTTACTAGAGCTGATATTGCTTTGACAACTCACGGTTTTAAACCCCATCTAAATGTCGCAATGTCGTATTATGATACTAACAATCTCGTTTGAAAACATTTAATCAGTGGACGGAAAAAGAAAAAAAGTATATTAACGTTTCACAGTTCCCTAAAATTAGCAATATTTGTACAGTACAATCAGATTAATAAAAAATGTGACAACTGAAACTTTTTTAATGCAGTCTTAAAAACTTGTATGGCATGCCAATGTTAAAGAAGTTTTTATTGAAGATTTAAAACGAGCATTCGATCTATTGAGATTAAGATGTTAATAAGTGTTGCTAAATTTTTTTTAACTTTATTGGAAGACGAAGGTTCTTGAATCGATCCCCTATAAATATAAATTTAAGTTTGGATTTAGATGTGCGTGAATACCGACCAAATTGAGAGGATGACTATGAAGGGTGTCGACAGAAATTTTCCCAAATATACAATATTAGGGGGGGGGG
>JAGDQP010002490.1:51151-103067 GCA_022664845.1 Lepisma saccharinum
TTGATTTTCATTTCTATTCGTAAAATGGATAAATCGTTTCTAGTTTTAAAAAAAAAAAAAAAAAAGAAAGAAAGAAAAAAAGAGCGATGTTACCCAGCATCGTAACTTGCTCGCTATTCCTCTCATCTCGCACATTAAAGAGCAAAAAGTGAACAAATCAATAAATTTCTTTTTTTAAAAAAAAGTAGCGGGTGCTATTTGCTGTGTACTACAAGTTTTGTCTGGTTGAATGCTGCATCCACACTGATCTTTTAGCTTGGGTAAGAGCTGTTGGTTTTTAAATGGTTTTGTAATTACGAAGTCGGGAAACACGTAGCCAATAAGACTTACAAGCAAACGGGGAAGAAATGGACATTGGTTTACGTAAAAAAAAAAAAAAAGAACACAGTTTAGAAACGAATAAACAAACCGCAGAATAAATAATAAATCAAACCACGGAACTATAGATCTAATAGGAAGGAAATAAACTTGCAATCTCTTAATATCTGTAAGGTGAGAAGGGGAAGGAAATCTTGATGTAATATCCTTAACCGCTATACTCGTTTACCATGATTGGGTGTGCGTTCTTTCTTCTTTATAAAACAATAGAGCAAGAAAATACTTTAAAATCATGAAAATAATTTAACAAAATTCAAGAATTGAAACTGATTTCTACAGCATTTTCAAAAGTAGCTGATCGCATATGTGATAACAACAAGCTTCTTCAAAAGTTACCTTCTTCAAATTTCGAATAATTACATAAATTACCAGTGATATCAAACAGGAACCTAACCTCTAAATAGGCTTTCTCACCATACAATTACACAAAATAGATACTGGAACTCAATTTGGATTTTATTAATGGACTTTAGGCATCTAAGGCTCGGGCCGGAACACCAAATGGGAAAGGTCTCGGCCAGGGCCTAAGCTGAATATATCATTCCGGCATTTGCCTGGTGTGACTGAGGAAATCATTAGTTAGGATGGTTGGCGGCTGGAATTGAATCCACAACCTCCCGAATGCTAAGCTAACGCTCTACCACTGAGCCACTGCCGCTAGGTATACTGGAACTAATATCAAGTTATTATGTATGTAACCCGACTGGAGCTTTCCACGCAACCGGTCACACCAGGTCGCTTCTATTTTTCACAGTTACGAACAAAAGAATTATCCAAAATTATTATCACCCTACTCCCTCATTTCGAGTCCTTCTGGAAACACCAAAACAGAAATAAAATAACTATTTCAGAAATTCACTTTCACTCCGACTTGCAACTAAAAAAAAAAACTTCAGATCAAATCTAACAATACATTTAGCACCCACAGAAGAATCCATATAATTGAAGAACCTCGTAAAAATCAAGATCCTCCATTGGCTAAAAAAAACCGATCATAATTCACAATTCAAATTAAAATGTATGACGTCATGTAATTACACATCACAAGTACAGCTGGAGTTGAAATCAGAGTCATCTATCGATAGCTATCAATATTAAATCATATCACTCATTTAATTGTTCTTCACAGAGTAATTCATTCAGATCATATCATTGCAGTACCATCATGACTCTCGATATATGGCCTTAGGAATACCCGGGAAACCCAGATAGAGGATGGTCGGAATGAATGGGAATTCACCCTCACCGTCTGCTCAGTGCTTATTCCAAGCTACGAAGACTGGGTGAATTGCGCTGAGTTTTAATGTTTAATATTTGCTACCTCCGTACGTTAGAAAGCCAAAAGAAGTCTCGGACACCGTTTAGGGACTTCATCCACGTTGTTGAATTCCCTGCTACTGAGGACATGCGCCACAGATCAATCGGAAAGATAGGTGATCTGAAGGTGAATTCCAAAAAAAATACATATGGTGTGCTAACAGCTCGATTGCTTGCAATTGTTGGGGACTTGGTGAACAACTATGAATGCATGGCTTCGTACGTTGTCCACTTGAAACAGAGTTCTTTAGTTGACCAACTCTGAATACTTTTTGCACAAAATAGCACCATCCGCTGTAGTTGATCTGCATAGATCTTCTGGTCAGCGGCTCAACCGTTAAACGTCATTAGCCATCCAGAAACACCTTTTTCCAATCCTTTCTTTCTGGACCATGCCTGTGTCGCTTAACCTTCTTGAAGTCAATGGTATCCGTTAAAATACCTGCACTTCTTTTCCCGAAACTACACGTTATGTAGATTATCCAGCAATTGGTCGACATAGGGTAATATGGTTCTGATCCTGTTACTTTGTGTGGTCGTGTGGTACTGCTGGATGGTATCTTAACTTGAAACGTCGGTTATAAAGCTGTCGAGTCATGGCTGGACTCTGCAATTTCAATATTCGTTGAAGTCACCCGGGTTTCTGGCAAGAGTGGCTCTTAGTGTTGAACAAGACCTCCCTGTATGATGGTCAATGGGCAAACTAACCTTAGCCTCTTCCACTACGGCATCATCAGACCTGAAATGCCTTAACCATTTGCTTGCTGTGTGGAGTTCCAATATTTTCTCCCTAGCAGCATCCCATATTCCAGAAGCAGTACTATTTTTTTTAAAGTAATGTCGAAATAGCATCATGACCCCCACTATAATATATATATATATATATATATATATATATATATATATGTGTGTGTGTGTATAGAGAGAGAGAGAGTTAAATAGATAGATGCAGTCGAGAGCATGAAGTTCATAGGTTGCAGGTTTAATAAAGGAAAGCCAAGGAATAAATATTGGGAACCCATGCTTTAGTAGAACTACCTACGACATAGAGAAAGAAGTTCGTTAAAAAAAATGTTCTGTAAAGTATTTGTAGTACTGTAATCTTTTATATTTATATTATTTCGATTTGGAGTACCGTGAGCAGATGCCAAATTCTTCATTATAACTAAGCGGACGTTTGCTACCTCTCGAGGATAACGCTCTCGATCTTCAATGAGATGTTTAATAAGCTGTTTTTTCTTCGAACTCGTCATTTTTATTTATAGCTTTTCCTAAGATACTTGAAAGTAGATATATTTTCATGACAGCTTTATTAGTGACATCAATGTATGTTTTCACATATCGCATAAATTCTTATAACACATTTACGGAACTGAAGCAATAAACTATAATGTAATCTTAAATGAAAATGGGGAACAAATTAAAATAAATATATAAATAGCATAGATTAAGCGATCACTGCGCACATGAGTCATTTCTGTTCCCTTTTCTTAAGTAAATGCATCACTAAATTTATTGTAGTACTAAGTCAGATAGACTGTTTGTCCTTATTATCCTCGCTGTATCTGGAATATAAATACAAAAATAAAATTATGTATTCAACAGCTACTTCTCTCCACCATTATTCAATTTAATGGCACCCTAGAAATGGTATATTGCACATCCTGCAATGAAAATATTTGTTTTTCGCATCACACAACTGAAAGGACAGATTACTATCTGTCTTCAATTTCAGCGTAATGGTCGAAAACAAAAGGATTTATTTGACAATATTAGCTGCTTTGTAAGATTTTAACTTAGACAAATGCGTTAGAAAGAAAAAATAAAGCAATTGTATTTTCAAATTATTAATTAATAACGATATCACCAGTGGAAGCGATAATAATATTTGGAAACACTTACAAATGATTCCGTACAAAGATATTAATCAAGAATGTTGACATATCTGATGACAGTTGGTTGTGCGGGGATATCAAATATTTTACACGAACCAAAAATAAAACTTCACTTAAAAGATAAAAGATTAAAATGAATTCAGTTGCTATTGAAAGCTATCCAAATATTTTTAAGTTCACCAGAGCAATTTAAACGGGTCTCTGGAAATTTAAATCATCTTGACCTGCCATCTAGGAATGGAATTTCAAATAATGTTATATCATGTTTACACATAGCAAAATTATTACATACAAAAAGAATTCCAATATATTTCTTATTCGGGGAGTGATTAATTTATTTCGGTTTTATTTATAAAGTTCGTGTGACAACATTGATTATCTTTTTTTATTTCTTCCCACATTCTTGGAACATTATGAAACTATTTTGTTTATAAATCGTGGTAATTTAAATTATATCTACACAGTGTCAAATAGTTAGGCTTTAGAATTAACAAATCAAACTTAGATGTAGAGCGACAGAAACTTATCGTCATGTGGTAAGGGAGCATAGTACGTAGCCTTAACTTTAGTGATTTGCTTTGGTATTTTGAAAAATTTCGAGCCAGGAAAGGTATGAAGACGAGGAAGGTCAAGGTTTGTTTAAAATGATTTGTGTGGAGACAAATCCCGACAGTTCAGCGTTTCCAATTCAACCATTTCTGACTCTCTACAGCAAATAAGGAAAGTGAGAAATGTACAACTGGATACCGCATGAACTGACGGAACATAACAAAAATCAGCTGGTTAACACCTGTAATAATCTATTGGTTCGACACCAAAATGAGCATCTACTCGTTGCAAACCAAGTTGAAAGTTGTTGGACGTTGGTGAACACCCCAAACAGTTTCCGAGACCCGAGTTGACGCCATAAAAGTGTTTGTTTGTGTGGTGGACTTCACTTGGTGCTGTCTCTTACAATTTTTTTCTTCCTGGTGAAAACATTACCGTTGTCATGGCCTGTACAGAAATTGACGAATTGCACCCGCATTTTGAGTAAAGATTGCTCAATAGGAAGGGTCGTCCTCTGCTCTTAGGAGACAACGCTAAACCCTACGTATTTTTATATTGCACACTGAGGAAAATATATATAAAGCATCAGGGGTGTGTGGGAACAATGACACTCCATTTGGCAAAAGAATGAAAAATAAAACTGCAAGTCCCATTCAAACATATTCAGTTGTTTCTCTTTCTTTCTTTCTTTCTTTTTTTAGTTTGAGGAAAACTTATTTGTGAACCGAAAAACATTGTTCTTTGAGATGAGATATCATAATTCTCATTTAATTAAATAAGACAGCATAAGGTTTAGAGGATCAGTCATCTTATTTTCAAACCAGCATTTTCTGATTTTCAATTAAATGAAAATAAAAATGTCACAGAAAACGGATTCTCGGTGCACGAATCACTTTTTTTTCTCAATTTCCAGAAACCGTTTCTCACAGCGTATTTTAAGCAGTATTCCAGTCGTATTGTATATCCGCAGAACTGCAATATATTGCAGAACATGTTATAACCCTTGCTCCAAACAGTCTATTCTCATTTTGTCATGATTAAAGTATAATTTCCCTCCTTAGTATGGAATCACAAGAATTAGTATTTCGATTCAGGAAATCAGAATTTAAATTTCAATTCTGCGATTCATATTACCCGTAGCATTACCAATCGCATAAGATATTTTCATGCAACCATTCATACTACGCTTTAAAGTCAAGTGTAAATTGATTTAGTCAGTAGAAACCAGAAAATGAACACAAAAAAATAACCCGATAAAGCTTGTTTTGTTTTTCATTCGTAAACCTTAAAATTCACTCCAGTAAATAGATTGAATCCTTTCCTGTCCTGGATAATTTCAGTATTGTAATTGTATTTGTTAAAATGTCCAGTTTCGTTTGCTGACATTAACAATAGTTCTAATTGACCACCACATAACCTCAATTTACATTCCCTTCACAGTAGGTAAAGTAAATCCCTTGTTGACTCCTGTTTAATATCGTCCGCACATATTAACTCAGAGTAGCATTAAATCGTAAGCGTAATGAGAAATTAACAGCCGTGAAAGCTTTACACTTAATCCCCCTTTTCAAAGGAAATTTACGACCTCATCTCCGTTTCACCATCCATTCCACTCAAAATTTTACCTCATATAAATGTTTTATAAAAAGAAAGAGTTGAACCAACTGAATTAATTTTCATAAATTTACTTTGGCTTGTCGAAACTTAATTATAATGGTCAAATGATGGTCATTCAAAATATATATCTTAAGGGCATAGAGGGAAAATGAGCGTAGAAAAAGGGGAATTTTAAAAAGACCTTTAATTGAAAAGTTAAAGAAAATCAAGCTTGGTATATTTATACAGCTGAATTGAAATATGAAAAAAAAAAAAATATATATATACGAGTGATACTCTAAGAAAAGCTTCTCAGTATGCTTAGTTGGACGTTCGCTGGTTTCCGAACTTAAAACCAATGCTTTTCTAACTGAATTTGATCCATACTCTTTATAACAAAAAATTGTTATACAGGAAGTACTGGTATATTCAAGAGAAGAGAAGACTAAAACAAAAATTCTTCAAGAATTCATATCTTAAGGCCAGTTCCACAACTTATTAAAATCCCGAGTTAATCCACGAGTTAGTCTACGACGAGACATAGACAAAATAATTAAAGATAACGAACTCCCATTCTATCCTTTTCTTTCATACCACCTGCTGTCTGTACAGGCGAACTAGGAATGGAACACTGATAGTAAACCATGATCATTATCTACGTTTTTAATTTCTTGCTAACCAATAATTTATTGTATCAGATGCTAAACTCGCACTCCCTGCTGTTCTCTGTTATTAAATAGAACGCAGAAAACATCATTGATTTCTAAGAATATTTCCTTTATAGTTCGACTGAACTGATTTCAGATGGCTTAAAAGAGTGGAGATAGTGGGCCTCACTATCTATATTTATTTTATCTATGACTAACTAACTCTATGGCTTATGGAACTCGCTAGTTCGTTGCCGCAGTAACAAACGTTCGCCATTGGGTTCTATCCTGGACAATATCAAGCCAGTTTCCATCACGAACACCTACTTCTCGAAGATCTCTTCTAATATTGTCCTCCCAACGACGTCTCGGTCTTCCCAATGGTTTCCTCCATCCACTCTTTCAACCAGAATGGTATATAATCTTCGTTTTTCCCCCATCCGAGCTACATGCCCTGCCCACCTTAGTCGTCATTATTTTTACAATATCTGGTGAATCATACAGTCCGTGGAGTTCTTCATTATGCAGTCTGCTCTACTCTCCAGTCATCTCGCCCCTTTTTGGCCCGTATATCTTTCTCAAAACGTAATATTCAAACACACGTAATTTATGTTCATCTGCTAGGGTCGTACTCCAACTTTCGCAAAAGGGATGGGGGAGAGACGCAAGCAAGAACATCCCACAGGAAAGCAGAAAACAAAATAGTGACCTCGCAACTAGACCCCTAAAATAGTACAAGGCTCAACACAGCCGCGCACTAGTTAACATTTGACACGAAATTTGGATGAGCTCAAATTATTTTGACTATTCCCTAAAGGTTGCTGAAGCATAGAATCAAAATATCGAACTTTAATTTAATCTGCAATTACTTTCTCACATATACATAAATTAACACTTCGCGGACTGAAATAACGAAATTTTGGGAACCTTTCCAGCAATATCACAGTGATGGTAACATGGTAAAACATTTCGTATGTATTTTCCATTTTTCAAACTTCACACAACCTAACCTCAGTTCTGATAGTACAATCTTGCTATACTATGGTTGGGTTAGGTATTAATTAAAACACAAATTTCTATGAACAAAAATTGCTTACGGCTGCTAACGCAACGAAGAAGCTTTGATTCTGATGGTTTCCGAAATAAAACCTAGAGAATCGTTAAAATCTTACGTTTGATAAAACGGACATGTTGAGGAAATTTCGTGCAATTCAAAACATACTAGTTTCCGAAAAAGCAAAAAAAAAAAAAAAAAAAAAAATGCTCAATGGAAAAATAACGTGCATTCTGTACAGCAGTATCAACTATGGAACTATGGTGCAAGGTAAAATATTCAACGCATTCGAACCAATATTTTTAATGTGCTGAAATTTCGCTATCTAAATGTAGGTGAAACACACTTAGGTTTCTGGGAGAGAAAGAGGAATTTCAAGACATTACGCATACATTACCTGATAGAAAACCGACCCCGGCGCCTACCAAATAAGGCGCACATGACCATTTCAAACATGCTTCCACAAAAATCACAAACCACAAACATGCTGAAAGTACACTCGATCACTTTCACACTCACCCTACAGAAAAGGGGCTTAGCACCACAATAATATATTTATTTTTATTAAGGATAATAAGGGGAAACCACTGCACATCACATAAATAATAGAAATCATCTCAAACACTGATGAACCACGTAAAAGCTTCACTTTACACACTTCCCGGGGCAACCATTACGAACGGTGCAGGACGTCATCAGCAGAAATAAAATTCTCAGCTTCCCATGAGGAATTTGGCGAATACAGCTTACCAAAATGATATTTTACATCAGGAGATGCTGCTATTTTACGTTAATTAAACTTTTAAGCATTAGGCTGCATTACAACTTTACTTTCTATATATTGTTCGGTGACAGCCTTATTATGCAGCTTTTCGTATGTCGACATCCATGTTTTTTAATATGATTGGACTCAGCCAATCAAAGAAATGGATCAAACCAGACGACCCGGAGCGAAAGGGTGTGTGGTTTAGCCAATTAAATTCTTAATGTCAATCTAGTCTTTTTTGTTTGATTTTGAAGATTTAAACGGAAGGAACTTTGTTGAGGAAATAAGGCAATAAAATATGCAAAGAAATATTAAGTAATAAAATGAAAAAGCAATAAAGATAAAATCCCGCCAACACAACAATGAAAAAGAAAAAATGAATGGCTAATCTTCATTGTCATCTGGACAAATAAAACTCTTTGAAGAAAGCCGAAGACGAAAATTATCGCCGACAAAGCACGAACAAAAAAAAAGACACACAAAAATGGGGAGAGGGTAAGATATGTTGCGACCAACTGAAAATGGGTCGCTACAACGTGAGGCCAGCGACTCCAAGGTAGCGGTTCGAATCCCTTCTGGGGCATGGTTGTATTTTATTTTTTTTAGAAACTTTAATAGGTAAGAAAATCGAAACAGCTCAAAGTGACAAAAATTGCCTAAATATAAAGTTTTTATATTTTTTTACAAAAGCGTCCATAGAGGTCCAAGGCCTACCTGAAGATCAGAAAGTTTCTCTTTCTAGCGAAACTAAATGTCAATTTTGCAATGTAAATCTAATTAGGAAACGAAGCATTGTTGGAATTCATGTTTTAATGAATATGCTGTTAGTTTCTAAAAAGTAAAAAAAAAAAAAACTGCTTCTGGTGGGATTTGAACCCACAACTCTGGAAACTGTGACTGACTTGATGCCTCCGGCAGCACGGCTAATTCCGTCTACAGAGACATCTTGTCGTGCTCCTCAATACCTTCCCAACGGTATCCAACGTGACCGCCTTTATGACTCTTTTGGGCAACTTCAAAATTAGTATATCTTGAGCATGCGTGGCCGTCGCGTCACCCTTTAATATTTTATAGAGTTGACCATAGTTTTATACACTTGACCAGAAGTATAAAGGTTAGCCTACTCTGGACCTTGACTCCGGAGTAACACTTTGGCACTCCCCCTTGTTAGAGGGACCCATGAGCTACGAAAGAAGATAAATTCCAGCGAGAAATATTATCAGGTAAATCGAGGGCAATCTAAATAATAAAGGTATTTAAAAGTGCTTTCTACTGATAAAGCTGTGCAACATTTCCAGTTGGGATATAAACAGTACATATACTTAAAATTTTACTGTCCTCGAAAAGACCATGCAAAACATTGTCACTTTAACATATAAGCCCATACCAAACGCTGATTTTAGTATGTGTAAAAGAAAAGTTGTAACACGCGTAGCCATTTTGAAATATAGCCGTCATCTTGGATTTCCATCATTTTAGCCAAGGCCACTGCATCTTAATTTCATTGTATGACCTTAAACTATATTCATACCAATGGGCAGCGTTTTTCATCAAAATTTACAGTTATTTAAAAAGATTTCTGTGGTATAGCATCTCAACTATTAGTCTGAAAGACTATGATTCAATTAAATAAAAGAAATATTTAAAAGTCACTTTTTCTTCTCCCTTGCTCTACGAGGGTAATTTACCCTTCTTCCTCTTCTTGATTCTTGAGCACACTATTGTGCCCATACTGTTCCATGCGTCGGGAACAAAGCCTCGAGGTAGTTTTTTTTAGTAGTATTATTTTATTTAATGTAGGCGTTTCGAAACTTGTTATCCGGAATAAGGAAGATGGTAAAAATAATAATTAAAATGTCAAAACTGGATAATCAGGGTAAAAACGTCAAATCCGGTAGAGTTGGGACGGTTAGGAATAACTTGGGAAGGAAGAGTAAGAGAGAGGGAATAAAATGTATAAATGTAATAAGTAAGTTATGTATGTAGGTGTGATGTAGTGCAATGAATAAGTGAATGATAGTGTATTGTATGTCCTTATCGCATTACCCGTATCGTCACTCTCCCGCACTATCACTTCCGCAGAGCAAAGATCGACATGGTGCACGCGCTGCAGGCCGTCGCAAGTGGAATTTACCCTTCTTGAAACAGATTAAGGACTAACAGGTAACACTCCACAAGACGAGACCTTACCTCCCTGCCCAAACAGAAGTCGTTAGCTTAGAACAACGAATCAGCAAAAGGAAGACAGACTTATTAAGAAATGGACAAAGAAAAAAGTAAAGTCCATTTCAACCTCAAACGTTCATTAAAAAATCTTTCACGGTTTTATTTAAAGATGCAAGTACATTATGATCGAGTTCTTTTCTTGTGTGTCTACCCTTTCTTTGAGGAGGAGGGAAAATTATTTGAAAAGATTTTTCACTTTATTTTTTAGGTCAGAGTGAGAATTTGGATTATCCCTTTTTCATAAGTTTATTCTTTATTCATAAGTTGGGCCATCAATTTCATATTCATTGGCATTTTCTGGTTGCTGATTTCCTGGATCTGGTCGTTCCTGTAATGGATAACATACAAAATATACAATATTTTCAACATTTGGAACATATACAATATTCAAGAAAAGGAGAGATATCATTAGCACAAATAGGTGGCTATCAGAGTATATGATAAGTAAGTGCTGTAATGGAGAATAAGGTGTATTTTGGAGAAATCGTGAATGGCGTCTTGTTGGAAGGTATCAAAAAATAGCGGGTTCCCCTCAACTATTGCCTTTGTAGACGTATTTTGTGAGGAGTTTCTCAAGAAATTTTGTAACTCTAGGAAAGTTCATTCGTTGATATAAGTCGGCTGTTGGTGATGGAAGTTTTATTCTGTAGGCCAATATCAGAGCATGTCTTTGGGAAATGCCAAAGCGTTTATTGGATAGTTTATAGCCATTGGAAACAGCGATCCAACTAGTGTGTCCATAGTTTTAGCACTGAGTGCATGAAAACTTTGTATGTAAGCCCCAGGGGGTTCCAATCAATAGTTTTAGCAAATTGAGACGTTATGTAGTACATGTGTGACTTCCAAGTTAATTTAGAATCCAAGATGACCCCTAACTATATAGCTTGTAGATAGTGTCTAATTGGTATTTCGCTGAGTGTGACATGAAACAGATTGGAGTTTCGGCGGACACGAGAGCGGCAACGAGGTGGAAGTATAATGATAAGTGCTTGTGTTTTCTGGGCGTTGATGGTCAGTTTTCACTCTGTGTAGCAGTGCGTGAAGCAGGTTGTAAGGTGGTGTTTATTGCATTGATAATGTTTTCAGTAGTGAGAAAGGCTATGTCGTCAGCATATTTGTGGCGGAAGTTGAGGCAAGTCTGAAACATACATTATATATAATAAAGGTGAAAGAACAGAGCCCTGAGGTACACAACAAAAATAGGATGATATAGAGTAGAATTGATGTTTATGTACGTGAGTCTTTTAGATAAGAAAGAGGGTATCAGACCGAGATAAGAACTTACTTACTTTATTACTTACTATATGGCTTACGGAACTCACAATCATCGCCGCAGTAACAAACGTTAGCCATCTGGATCTATCCAGAGCAAGATCAAGCCAGTTTTCATCATAAACACATACTTCTCGAAGATCCCTTCTAATATTGTCCTTCCAACGTCGTCTCGGTCTTCCAAACGGTCTCTTTCCCTTCTGATTTCTAACCAAGATGGAATATAATTTTCGTTTTTCTTTCAACAGACCTACAGGGCCTGCCCATCTTTGCCGTCGTGATTTCATTATTCTTACAACATCGGGTGAGTCGTACAGTCCGTGAAGTTCTTCATTATGCAGTCTCCTCCAGTCATCTCATTCAGTTTCGGCCGTATATCTTTCTCAAAATCTTATTTTCAAACACACGTAATTTACGTTCATCTGCTAGGGTCTGTAATGTACGTTTTATTGTTACATTCCACCTTTTGTTTTGTGTTAAATATTTTTGTTTTGTTTTGTTTGGTTTTGTTTTAGGGATATCTTGATGTAAATGTTAAAATTGGAATTTCTTAGAAGTAAGAGATTATATACTGTATTCCGACAGCGCCGCATCACGGTGGAATTTGTAAATATTGGCGTAGTTGAAAGTGTCGGTGGCCATGAGCTTTTATAACTATCTGTGTCCCATTATGGCAAGGTGTATTGTATCGCTGCTCAAATTAAGATAGTAGAGACGTTGTGTGATATTACGAATTTCAATACTTACATGAAGGCGAGATTTCAATTTGCATTCCTACTAGCAATATGTGTAGAGTATTTATTTCGAAGATTCTTTTCGACGATTGAGATTGGATTTGGATGATATTCGTTTGATCTGCGGATTTTACGGTAAGTAGGTTTTAGCCCAAGGATTGTCGACTTTCAGAATTGAAGTAACTTTGTCTTGCGAGAGAAAGAGCCAGGGATTTGATTGCGTGTTTCCTATATTTGATGTAATTTATATTGATTTAATAATTCTCCAGCGACTGAACGGAGTGTTCATTCGTGTGGTCTTCTCTGTGATCAATTTTGCAGAACTTGACTTTTGGTATATCTCTGCTAAGTTTCGGGCCTTTAATTGGGATTTCAGGAACTTTAGTATCGACCACGAATGTAGTTATTGTCCCAGTTCTAAAGGTAGATCGAAACCGGATGTTACGTTCTTGTATCTCACTCAAGTACCTGGATTGTACCTAATGAGCACATGTTTTGTATCGTCGGAATCTAAAGCCATCCGTGATTAAAAAGTAGAGCAAGTAGTTCTAATTGTCCTTTGGAATGATATTATAAGCATGCTGAACCATATCATATCAATTTTTGGAATTAATAGTATTTTTATTAGGATAGTCGCAGGTGGGAAACAAACCCACGACCTGACCACGTGTTGGATATCTAAATAATATAAGTGTATAGACCGCTATATTTACTTGCTATTGCTTCTAATAGTGTTCAGAAAACTATGTTTACTATTTAGTAAGAATATTTGCGGCGGTTCGTGTCTGGGGAGTAAATTCCTTTTTAAGTACCAGGTGGGAAGTGAAACCGGGACCTGGCTTCGTGGTTTGTCTCGCGTGGAAATTCACGAAATTTCTTCTGAGCTTATTGCAGAGTATTTTAAGTCTCTTCCTATTGGGGGAGCACGATTTGTAATTTTATACTCTACAATATTAGAACTGTGGAATCCAAGTTGGAATTCTCAGCATTCGAAAAGGTTGATTAGTAATTCTGTTTAAGTGGTTCATTAGTATTTCAGAACAGCTAATAGTTGATGACGTGGTCTTATATCATATGTGTAGCTACATTTTTCAAGGGTGAAAGGGGAAATTATGATTTATCTTATTTTCTTCGAAAGTTGAAGTTTTTGAAGTGAGTCAATATTCATTTCCATCAATTATATTGGTTTGATTTAGATGATTATAAAATATTTTTTGTATCAGACAAGAAATATTTGTTCATCACTTTTTTTAAAGAAAATTGGATCTAGATATTTGCTTTCTCAACATAATTACCTACCCTATAGATGAGAATTATAATTGTGGGGTCTCTTACTGGATTCTCCCTATGTATCAGTACTTCCGTTGAAATCCTTGATTGCGTTAAGATCCTAATTAACCCCTAGGGGAAGATTAGTGTTTTACACGAAATCCTAATTATTGGGATCTTACCTTGGTCGGGGATGCCAGCAAGGGGGTATTTGTTACAGGTCGTACTCCAACTTTCGCAACCGTAAAGTATATTTTCAACTTGAAATTAATCGAGAGGTTAGAAGTTTCTGGACTGAATAGATACATGCGTTGCCCGATACTAAACGACTTTTTGTTTCTTCCGTTACCTCGTTTTTGCTTGTTACGTATGTTCCCAAGTATTTAAATTTGTTTACTTTCTCTATGTTCTCATCCTTAATTGTTATATACCTATTTCCGTTATTCCCTGTGTTTCGGCTTGTTATCATGTATTTTGTTTTCTCTATGTTTACCTATAGAAGCTAGAAAGATTAAAGAAATGTAGTTTGTAGATTAAACCAGAGTACAAAACTCTATCGAAAGCTTTCTCCAGGTCAAAAAGCAGTAAGCAGGAAGGTTTAGAAGTATTATATCGATTGGTAATGGCATTTGATAGACGGAGAAGTTGATCTAGCGTTCTTATTAGAGTACGAAAACCTGCTTATAAATAGGTATTAGGCGGTACTTGTTGAGACTCTTATGAGGGCTGCCGACAAGAATTTTTTCAAAGATTTTGCCGAAACAGGATGTTAACTAGATAGGGCGTAAGATGAAAGGTTGCTAGAAGGTTTGTTAAATTTTATGAAAAGAAATGTTTTGGAGACCTTGCAGTGCTGAGGGTAATAGCCTGTTCGGAGTATGAAATTGTATACAGTTGCTAATAATGTGCGTACGATGAGAGAAGATGATTTAATAAGTTTGTAGGTAATATTGTCAAATCATGGAGCTGTGTTTAGTTTTGAACGAATGACTGATTGGATTTCATTTGCTTTGGATGGGTGATGTAAGAAATGAATCTTCGAGGTGGTGCTGAGAGCTTGGTTGTAAGTAAGGCGGTTGATTAGTGTAGAGTCGTGCAATTTTATTGTGAAGGGCGATGCAGTGCGGCGCGCAGTGACGGTTGGTGTGAAGATGGTTTGAAACAAATCTGCAAATTTCAGATGGCTTTCTCTTTGTCAGTAGATAAAGGTTGGCCATTAAATATGAAAGGATAAGTAGTACGCTGATATTTGTGTTTCAATTGGTGAAATTTTGCCCAGAACTTTGTTGGACAACTTTGTGTTGAAAGGTGATTCAATGATTTGATCCATCTGTGTCGTTTGTAGGCGACAAGGTAGTTTGAGATCATTCGGTTCCAACATCTGTGCTATCTTAATGATTCTCGAAAGTGTATGCAGCCCTACAAGATCCACGAGATGATAAAATTATAGACATGTGGTACTGGTGGTTTGCAAGGTTGTTCTGTCTTAAGTGGAATACTATTTTTTGTAGCTTGGTTTATGGTGGAAGAGAGGTGGTCAATTATATTGTACAGATCTTGTTCTCTTAGTCGTTCTCTAACTTCGAGCCACCTTTTAAAGATCCATTTAGTAGAGTGCTACAACACAGTTCGGTGTTAGATTTGGTTCGGTGATTTAGGTCTTAATGAACACGAGACGAACCGATTAACCTCTTCAGCACTGTTTGACTGTTCGTAGCTGTAGATGTCTTTCAACAAACGTTATACGTCTGTACTATTACGACATTATTATTTTAAAGAAAACTCTTGGTTCTCCGATTTTCAATAATGGTAACATCAGGTTGCAAGCGAGATCCAGATCAGGTCTACCGTTGACGACCCTGCTCAACTCTATTCACGATAAATACATGGATGTTGTCAACAGAGAGTGATAGTTCTCCACATTCATTGACAAGGTTTAATATTTAGACGGACTCAACTGACACCTCATGAACTGCCCTGGAACAGACAAGTGACAGTACGTCGACAATATTTTATACTAATAACCCTGCTAGTCAGTAATTACACTAGGCTAGGCGGCATAGTTTAGCCTAATGCGAATGGCCCAGTGCGTGATGGTCAACCCGTGGCGTATCAACTCTACCAAGTATCAAGTACAACAGTACTCCGAGCTGATGAACAGAAGAAGAGCTATGTTCCAAATGGACAACGTACCAAGTAGTGTGCCAGGTTTGTCCGCAAAATATTCCAGCAGTTGAAAGCAATTGAGCTGTTGCTACATCCATAGTTTAACCCGAATATTGAGTCTTCCAGTTGCCACATGCTTTTATCCCCCGCCCCATTGTATCAGAGGAAATCAATCCAATAACATACAGGAAGTAGTAAGGTCGTTCTAGACTCTTAGGCTTTAAACCAGTAGAGTGGCACCGGTGTGAGACTAGGGCTATGGGTTAGCGTTGCGGGAGAGGACGTTCTAACTCCTTACATTTCTTATCTGAAACAGCATGAACTTCTGGCTCACCTTTTACAATATTAGTAGTCTATATATTGTAAGTGCAAACTCTCTTTTGCTTAGTTCAGATAAAGAATGTGAGCTGACATTTGAAACTGATTAAAAAATCGGCAACCAAAGGTAGTACGACAAAGGGAAGAAGCGTATAAATCTTTCTCGCTTTGAAGCAAGCGGCGCAAATGCTGGTGCAGTTCCAAGCCATCATATCGGTAGGTGCGTTCAACGCTCAAAGAGAAATATCCATTGAGCTTGATTGATATCAGATCGAAATAGAACAGAGGCAAAAGGCAAGGGAAATATGAAGTCCTGAAATAAATATAAAAAAAGAGTATTTTATTGTAATTTTCTCTTTTGCTGGCCGCTTTGATTGTCAATGAAGGGAACACAGTGTGCATGGACACAATCCAAAGAACTACATCGAATAACGGAGAATTAGAAGAGAAAAAAAGTGGCAGAAAACATTCCTTAGCACGAGAGTATGCCAGTAAAGCAGAACCGTGAGTCGGTTGGTCGGTACGAGCACCTATGATCCTAAAAATCCCATCCCCGTCGCCAAGTTCTTAAAACGAGAACGGAGAAAGGGGCAGCGAGCGGGGAGGTCGAAAAAAAAGAACGGGGCGGAGGACATCGGCAGAACAAGAGGTTTCTTCATTGATGGTCGCCTCTGTCGCTGACATAGATTTGCTTTCTGTCAAGGCCTTGAGACACGATATAACGGATGCTGGAATCGAGCCCGTCCATCTCTCCTCTCTCACTTCTCTTCTCGTTCCTTCGTATTCCGCTTCCACTCATCCTTTGCTCCCATCCCTTTTCCCTTTTAGAGTTTGTCTCTCCGTCATCGTTACTCCTCTTCTTTATTCACCCTAATTCTTCTTTCAGTAAATTCTCTTTCCTTACCTCTCGAAACCTCTGAGTCCAACTTTCTCGTATTCGACCTCTATTCCAATCCTTTTCGTCCTCAAGAATCGATTATACATTATTCCTGTGGCTGTTGCGGCAGTATTTTACGTACCTGGTTTTATTGATAAAGAAAACGACTTTGCACTGTTTGGCTGAGCGATCGTAGCTCGTATATACGATTTTTATGTTAATATATTTAATGTGCATTTATGGCGTGGTAACTCAATTGGTAGAGAGCTCGTTTCACATTACGAACGCTCTAGATACGATCCCAGCAGCTGTCCATCCTGACTGGAGTTTTCCTCACCTGTTTTCTACATTTTATGAAATTTAGACTATGCAGTACGAATATTATATAGGGTGGTGTGTCAATTTGACTTTCCGTTTATATTTTCTGTCTTTCAAAAAGTTTATGCATTCCGTTTTACAGTCACCAAGGAGTCGCGAGCCTACAGAATTTTAGAGAACTCTAGAATCTAGATTTTGAACCTGTAATTGACACCTGCATGTTATCGTTAAAAATACAAGGAAGGGCAATAAAACTTCTCCTTTAGAAACGTTTCTTTTCATGATGTTTAAAATATGTCGAAAATACATTTTTTTAAACTATGAAAATAAATCTGATCTGCATTTTCAAATCTACTCTTTTTCTGAAAGATGTACACGGTGTATAAAGTTAAAGTATTAGGGGTATATATGGATAAAATAATGTTATGAACTTGCGCAGAATTATCTCATATGAAGCACAATACTACATTTCTGGTTGGGTAATATTGCGCAGACGTAAAAAAAAAATCATTCACCATAAATTACTGAGAATACATTTCATCCCAATAATATAGTTAATTTATGCCCTTTTTAGTAGACAATTACTGCGAAGAAAATAAACTAATTTCAAATTCAATAAAGCAAGATACCACGATCTCTCTCTTAATGGTGCAGAATTCGATCACCATGTCAATACTGCTCGAAATCAGTTTTATTTTCGAGATGAGGGCAGGAGGAGGCTAGAACTGTTGATAATGCTGTGTTTGCGCAAAATGGAATGTATACAGGTATTACGAAATGACCAACCTTTACCCTATATAAAATGAATATTTATTGATAAATCAGAAATGAAAAATTAAAGTACGTTTTTGGAGGTTACTTCCCGTTCAAGACAATGAAGGATGAATGTATTCTTGGAACACAAGAAAGCAGATTTGTAAGTGTAATTATTGTAAGAATATGTCTCTTTCTTGTCAATAATAAAATGAAAATAAAGACGTATATTTATTCGAACCTTTAACAGTTGTTATTTGATAGCCGATATTTTGCAATTTGATGTAAAGTAATTACGTATTATTTTGGATGTTAAAAACTTGTTCCGCTACCCGCGGGTTAAAAAAGTCAAATTAAAAGTAATAAATCTATAGTTGCCACCGGTATTATTCCCAGTCTGATTCAACCCATACACTTCCTCAGTCACAGTTGTTGACCCCTCCTTTACTGATCAGCTACTACAGATGGAAGTTTATATTTATTTGACGTATCAGTAGCGGGACTATTTTCTACAACTTACCTTACCTGCAGCTATAACAGTGCTGAACAGCAGCACGTTGACTATTCAGTAACTGTATGTGTATGCAGTATTATTCTTGCAGTTCAAAAGATGGCGCACACGCATACAATATTCAGAAATTCTTTTTCTTATTGTTCAGTTGTTTTTTTTTAAAGAACTTTTAATACTGATAAACTAAGGATGTAAATAAGATTGCACTATAATTTTAGTACTGTAATGTAACATTTCGTTATATAAATATTCAATTATGCATATCGACATACAACGATCGTAATTTGTCTTATACTATTGTATAACCCGGACAAATTAGATCAGTGCAAATAGTGGCCTTTATTGTTCTAATAATAAAGCAAGTATTCTTTCGAACCACGTGATTTTTTAATGATGAACGATTTCTCTCTAGCATCATCGAGTTTCTCAAATGACTATTTCTCTACGAGGAGTGGAACTTGCAACTTTGAACATATCGCAGTGCGGGCATTAACCCCTTGTATTCCCCTTTATTCCAAACACTTACAGTAGACGACCGTATCTCACTTTGAGGTACGGAATCGACACACCTCTCCGGTTTCCAACCAGTGGGCCGCGGGTGACCATATCTCTTCGGAGGTCTGGAACCAGTAGCTCATACTACCTTTCCACAACCAGTGGGCCGCGGGCGACTGTTTCTCTTCGGAGGAACGGAACCAGTAGCTCATATCCCATCCACGACACCTTGTCTCGTAGACTCGGGCTTGCCCGCTGTGTTGCTGCGGCTAGCAGCCAGACAGGACTGTTATAAGCCAATAACAGAGCTGTCACTTTCTCTTATTTCTGCTGCTTCTCCGTGGTTCGAGTTCAGCAGGTACGTCGCGGCAACCTCAGAAAGATACAGTATTTCCAAAATTCTGCATATAATATTATAACGTCTCAGGGACTTTATATGTAGTGTATTTAAGCTAAAACCTTGTTCTTTTCTATACATAATGTAAAATTTAGTCACATTTTAAAGAATATTCTACAGTAAACAGTTTAACGGACTGGCTACTGTACTTTCAATTTTCTCTCAGTTGATCTGAATTTTATCAATCCTCCCAATTACTACGGATACTCCTTATAACTCTGATAAGGTTCTTCTTATCACTCTATAGCTGCTTGGTGTGACTTAAGATAATTATGAAAAATAAAATGTATCGAATCCAAAATCTTCTGTTATATGATGAGTTTAGTATTTTTCAGTCATGCCTTTCGGTAATCGCTTTATCACAAAATAATTTTTGACTCATGCCAGTCTTGTTTTTCAAAGACGAGTACATTTCTTTGATTTTTTTTTGTAGCCCTTCAAAGCCGTACGGGATTTCTTCGAAAATAGATTTTGTTAAGCATTTAGATTTAAAGGTATATTAAGTGGCCTGCCCAGCTCTCATTGTGCCTAATGAGATGTCTTTGTGCTATATTAGCGGCATGATTCTTCTCTCAGTTGGCTATTAACTGGTTACACCCGTAAGGGGCTTGTTCCGGCCTAGGATAAAATGGAGCATTAAGCTTTTATTGGTGGGCTGTGTTGAGTGGCCTTTCGATAGGATGTTTCGCATATAATCTGGACGATCTAAAATCCTGTCTCAGACTCCCTGCTTTTCCTCGGTCACACCAAGCAAATGCTGGGATAGTGCCGAAATTGGGCTGTATCTTAAGGTTGTTAAATGAGTTGAGAATCACCATACTAGTCTCTTAAGAGCACAATTTTATTTTCGTATGTTATTTAATTGAGTCTGTCAGTTGGTGGTTACTATTTATCATAGTCTTGGGGATGACAAATATTACCAAACAATGAAAAAAGCTAGTAATTTTAGGTATACATTGTTATTTGGAACGTTAAGTCTTTTAAATCTCGGCATTAGAAATTTCTTTAAAAAAAAAAGTTGGTATAGCACAGCACGTTAAAATGTTGAGTTGATTTCTATGAATATTAGCAGTTAAAATGCGACGTTATCGAGCTGTCAGTGTTGCCAACTTGAATAACATTAGTTCTTTTCAAATGTCAGCATGTGAATTTTGTATATTTGGAATCGTCTAGTGATGATAAACAGCATAAGTGAAGCACTGCATGCAGTGTTGCAAACTAGAGATAAACGCGAAGAAATGTCTAAAGTTTTATTTTCAACATTTAACCTGGTATAAAATTCACAGTTTGCAACACAGTATAGAGCAGATTGAAATAAATAGTAATAGTTAAGTTTAAGGCAAAAAGATTAATAGCACTAATGACCTATATAAAAACGACACTGGACTGACTGCAGCTATTAAAACTTTCATGAGTATATGAAGCCAGGGAGCGGAGAGCACACTTAACCTCATTTGTCCACTTCCAGTCTAAACCAAATTTTCGGTTGTAACTTAGTTTTCTACGTCTAATAACGCTGTGTGACCTTTTTTTATTTATGTCTGGCAAAAAAAAATATTATTTGCAGTATTTTCTATTCTATGCAGAGTACTCTTACATAAATAACTCAGGAATTAAGACTTAAATAAACAATCGAGCCACACGCCAATAAGAAGCGTATAAAACTGAGTTAGAACTGAATATTTGGTCCAGACTGGATTAGACTGGAAGTAGACAAACGAGTTTAAACAATTGCTCTGGCGTCTCTTTCAACACTAAGTAGTCACTCCAGTATCGTTTACGTAGAGCTCGATGAATAGCACCGACCACCAAATAAATAGCAAATCCTAATTCGGTAAATATACTAATAAACGTCTACCATAAACTATATGTTTACCAGATTCATATTCATTATAATCCATAAACATCTAATTACTAATTACAACAAACTACATTATTCCTGTCTGCATTCCTGATTAAAGTCTTTTACTAAGATTCATCTCCAATCATAAAGGTTAAGGTAAAGTAACGATCTCTAAAGCTAGGTGGCAACACTGATATCGAATGCCTTTCATGTAGTTTTTTCGTTGTACGACATGGCAACGCTGCTCCTACAAATTCAAGTCTAGAGAGTTCAAACTTTCAAAGAAGAAAGTTCATAACCGTTATGATAGTTGTATAAATGCCGATTTTTCTTTTCTTTTTTGTTCATTGTTGAAAGAGCTTCATTGTTATAGATTTGGAAAAGAAAATTAAAACTGGCACTAAAAGAACTCTTGAAATGGTTATGAACTTTCTTCTCAAAAAGTTTAAACTCTCTAGGTTTGAACTCAAAAAGTTTGAACTACTAAAAGTGACCCGTGTCTTTTGCAAAATGTTAGAAAAATCACTGAAATAACAGTATGTCACGTTAAATATTCTCTCAGTGACATCGTTTTATACAATATTGTGTTCTGAGTTTAATATTTTCTTTCCCACTGATATAAGAAGTAAATTCTGTAATGAGACGCGAACTTTTGAGGATTTTTTTCTTTAGTGTACCATCGCAACTGGAGACCATCTCAACTAACTTTAAATGTTAGACCAAACCGTGCCAAAAGTAACTCACAAGTGTTCCACAATCAGTTAGATTGATTCAGTTGTGTCACGGAGAACTGCTATTCTACTAGTAGTTCCAGTTCCAATGGTTCATCTCGTCCATACCATTGGTTTTCGTCTTCGTTTTCCTACGACAGTCCCAAAGGTTGGATCTCCTGGGTGGTTTGTCTTTCCTTGTCTCTTGAGATGTAACCGAAGGCTCCTTTGGAACTTTCGGTTTTCCCCACGCTCTCACTCTCTCACACACTCTTTCAGTATTCTTCCTTTTCTTCATTTCTTTTTTTTTACTTTGTCTTCTCTTTTACTTGCTTCGTTTACCAGCGCTTGTTGCGGTTTTTGGAGTTCTCAAGAGGACCGGCTAAGTCGGATGGAAAGGCGCTGATGCGGTAAAGAAGCGAAAAAGGACAAAAAAGAAAAATCAACGCAACAAAGAAAGGGAACACCGCCAGAGACGACGAGGACCAAGAGAAAGAGAAAACTTTCGATAGAAAAACTCAGATAGAAAAAGAATTTTGGTACATGTAAAGACTTTGATAATAATAATAATGCAAGATCATATTTCGCAGCATTCATGCTCCAAATATTGTTTTCAGCACGCAATTTTCACATCCTTTATGGGCGCTCTTTTGGGCGTCAAAAATTGTTCAATAAAATTCCCAATGGACCGTCAACTATTACTGTCTCTTTTCCACTACATTGCAATTACTGATAGAAAGATATGTGTCGGATTTTCGTGTCAAACACGAGTTCTTTCCCTTGAACCATCTGAAATAAATGATTCAATCTATACATGTGGCGATACTTGACCCAATTGCTTGTGAGGCATGGTTTGTCGTCAAATTTAAGGGGCTATCGCCGGTCATTCTTTCCGCACCATTTATGCTTTCTGAATATTTTATATACACGCAAAATGGTTTTCACAGGTTTTAAAGGAGTAGAGTATGCCACTTGTAGATCTAACTGTCGTTTAAGACAGTAGTAAACTCAGGGTCGTGTACAAAACATATTTGGGAAGAGAAATTACACCCTCAAAATATTGACATAAAGCTCGATGTAGAATCTAAACTTCCAATTAAAAAAATCAATGTAAACGAAAACAATGTGGCTCGAAATTACACCATCGTTGCCATATGAAGTGTCCTGATTCCTCTTAGCAGTTCCTTAAAAGCATGTGGCAACACTGTTGACAAATTTGAATACTAAAAGGATGTTAATCCTTACGCCTCAGGTATTGTTAGCTGCTGCAAAGCTATGTTGTCACGGGTCTAGTTTAGGAGCCGCTGGTGTGAGCAATAACAAAAGTTACCCAATAGCAACAGTCTTACTATTAAGTTATTGAATTGGATAACTCACTAGCTGCTCGTAAACGATTCCCGCGACCACATACGTAGCTTAATACGTAAAACAATGTTTAAAAAGGCATTGGGTTAAGCATCCAATAAGAGGTGTGTAAGTTACTAGGACTTGTGGGAACAGTGGATTATTTTCAACTACATTAAATCATCCGACAGCCAATGACACCATTACTGTTGTTAAAGCTTCTTTGTGATTAGCTGATGGATTATTCGCGCTTTCCGATCTTTACGAAATTGTCAATTGTGCCCTTCCGACGTCATTCACTTTTGTATCAAGGGGCCAGATATGCGAGCTTGGTTGTCACAAGTGATCTATTTCGATTAATGATTTAGTGTAAATGCGCGACCAGAAATATCTTTAAAGCCGAAGGTTATTATACATATTTGAGCATATATAAAATCGTTCGTGTATGTCCATATTAAAAGGCTATTTTCTTGCGCACGAATACACAAATTATTTACATTAGAGACATACGGAAGTTCGTTGCTTTACACTACCTTTAAGGATTCCACTACTTGAAGGATACTCTTTACTTCCAAGAATTTTTACTGTGTAGTGTGTCGCGAAGATTGATCAGGATGGAAAGTGTGACGGAAAACTAAACTGATTGTGAACCACTGTGTAAAAAAACCTATAGATTGTAGATGTAAAAACGTGGGGATTTGTTTGAGAAACCTTTTTAATTAAGGTAACTTTTTTCATAGAATAATCACAACTTTTGGGACAACGCTCATAGTTTCGCAACCCTGCCTCCCCCAGTTGTAAGGAAATCCACATAAAAACAAAGTGTGCTAACACAAACCGTAGTGCTCATTGAATTAAAATAATCTTCATTAAATTTGAAATATTTGACGATAAATTACTTTGATTCATTTTGTTAAGAAATTCCGCAATTTGAAGCTAATGTAATAGCCGCATCACAACAAAGTAGATACAATATTTAAATAACTATTAGTTAACTTCTCCCACGTGCTAACAATCTACTCAAATTTTCGTATTGGTTCTAATTCCTCCATGACACAGTGTCCAAATACTTTTTTTTGTACTTTATGACATCTTGCTTCCGTCGATGTCAAGAAGATAGTAAATGTCTCATTGCATAGCCATATGTTTGATATATATGTTTTTGGAATGTTTTATTTCACTCGTTTGATATAGGATGTAACAAACGTGTCTGACGTCATTATACTATTTTTTCTTTTTTCTCGTTCTTTCTCTCTCTCTCTCTCTCTGTCTCTGTCTCTGTCTCTGTCTCCCTCTTTTATATCTCAATATTCCTTTCCATTGCGGAACCATTGAATAATCTGCAGAGTTATAAAATAAAAGTATTTCGCGTTTGCCAAGTGTCGTAACAATGTTAGCCAAAAGAATAAATGAGTATAAATGAGGAATGGGAAGACAGGCTGGAAAGAGAAGAGTGGAGAAAGTATTTCAGAAAATAAGGACTGTTATATAGCCACCACCACCCCTGCCCTTTTGTTCTTTATTATTCATTTATTTATTTTTAAGTCTCCTTTTTATTATGTATTAATTTATTTCTGGGTTATTTATTTAAATTTATTTATTTTATGTTTATTGTTTAATTATTTATTTCTTAAGCATGAATTTATCTAAAATATTTTTTTATGATTCGATTAAGTTTCCTTTTAAGTTGTTTCCTGTTACATCGGTTTAGTTGACTAGGGGGTGTGGCCTGTTAGCGAAAGACTGTGATTGGTTAAAACTTGTTTAGTTTTGGAAAGTAAACGAATTCTGGGACGTGATTGGCGGATGACGCAGGAAGGATCTCTTCGCCTTCTCGTGCTTGTTATGAGCTGTTAGCATATATTAATGTGTCGTCTGAGAAAGATGTTGTTAGAACATTGAAACTGTAATGCTTGCTAACACAAAGGGACTTTATAATCCCGCTCAGTCCGTATGTCCGTCACTTTATCTCTCCGTGTATAAATCTCAGGAACTACAAAATGTAGAGAAGTCGTTGTTAGAACCACCTGAACCGTCTTGATTACTGCACTGAGTCAGTGTTGAAAACTCATTCTTCATTTTTTTTAAAAAATGAAATCTTTGAAATTTTTTCCATTCCGCTTGACTAATCTACATCAAAATTGACATAAACATTAATCGACACAATATAAAATACTATGAGTGTTCTCGTTCCTTGGCATCCCACTTATCAGCATCGCCAACCTATATTATATTGAAAGTTCGTGTCTCTGAGATTCTTTCAAGGGAGCGGCACCTTTGCAATTGTAAGTATAATCGCAGTGCTAACTTATTTAGTAACGAACTAAAATAAGGAATATGTTGAAAAGAGAAAAAAAGAAGAACTCGTAGTTTCGTTTTTCATTCATAATGAAAAGATTATTTTTTATTTGTTTTCTTGTAAAAAAAAAAAAGTAGATGAGACATTGTGAAAATATGCACTTCTGTGTACACTTAGAATACACTTTGTCAGATCTTTCTTCATCGGTTCACAGAAATTATCTCTACTCTTCATGTATGTTTCTGGAAGCCCGATGATAACGCACTGAAATGCATATATTGAACTCAACATGAATTCTTTTATTGGAGATAGTTAATTAAATGAAAAAGAACTTACCAGCTTTAGAGTAGCTAAATTTGAAATGTGTTGATAAATCCAGGTCAATGAACTTTAATCCATAATCAGTTTCTTTCCATTGGCTGGTCAATTTCAGGCGATAACGTGGATTATTAATAACGGAATAGCTAAACAGTCGAAAATGATCTGTCGCTTTCAGGGTTACCAGATTTAAAAAAAAACGAATAGATGTGATATACAATTAAACCATGGGTAATTAACGTGATTTTACCTTGATTTACATTTTAAGGGCTTTCGGTAACTTTGGTTCAGTCCGGATAGATGATGATAGATGAATTGGTGGAATGAAGAAACTGGGAAGAAACGGGAAAACCTCAACAAAACCCACGTGGTAAGAGCAGGGATCTAACCATCAACCGCAAGCACTAGATGTGAGCGCTCTACTATTGAGCCACCGCGGCCCGTGCGTCTTTTCGTGAAATTACAGTTGTGTTAGCTTCGGTCAGGTATGAAGAAATCGACTTTACTTTTGCACCATTCTTTTTGAGTCACCCTGCACTTCAATGCCGTATCCTTTATGTTGTGCAACACGATATGCAATTAATGAATGTGAGATGGATAAAGATAAATAATTATTACAAGTAATTGTGGATAAATGTGTTACTTTTCGATTTATTTCGATCATATTTACTGTATTGTCTACTAATTTATACACTGGTCAAACTACCTATGAATCATTTCCCTAAAGGAGAGTAAAAAATCTCTTTCTGAGAAATTTTCCTGAAGAAATATTCTTCCCATCCTTTCTAATATAGGACTTTGGTAGCCAAAATTTATACCTGTGCATTTTCTTGGCAAGAATCCCATTGCATGATTAGATAGAAATTATATCTACAGAAGGTAAGGACGACGGAAAGATTTAGTGGTAGGGGTGGCGAGAATAACAATAGAAAATCAGAAATTTGCTGATTCAAAAGATGACCTTCAGAAAACGATAACAATAAATTTGGCACGTATACTGCGTGAATTCTATTTTTCGTGCTAACATTGTTAGCCCTAAATGAGCTTGGTTTGTTTGATGAAGATCCGTTATTGGTCAAATCTTTCTCAATAGATGTCAGCGCGAGGTTAGTTACTCCTAAAATTTTGCACAGAGATACACAGACACTAACACATTCTCCTTTCAAACTAATTGAAACTTCTGACAACTCCTAATTTCATTCAGACTCTCAAAAGGTATATGAACTACTTATAAGGTACGTTGGGGCAACTGAAAGAAGACGGGGAGACGACAAAGATAGTTCAGTAAATCTTCAGCAGGTGGCATTATGAGCGTCGTTCTCGGAGCGATATCCTGCAGTTGTAGCAGCTGTGTAGCACAACATTCTCGTATTTCATTCTTGGCAAAGTGGTCTTTTCTCACTTCCCGTCGGGAACATTGTCACTACGAAGCGTAGAGAGGAAGAAAAAGGGAAGGTTACAATATCAAACTGGCCCTACTTTCCACCGGAATGTCAGTGGTTGTAATCCAGAGAACAATGAACTTTTCAACCAGAACGAGTGACAAATAAAAGAGGGAGAGAGGAAATAAAACAAGAAAGAAAAAGATATTTTATGAACTGTTACCAAAAATAACCTTGTCAAGGAAAAGAAACTAATTTTTTTTGTGTGTGTAAGATGTGAGACAAATAATGTTGAGGGAAAAAGGGAATCCACGTCTTTCAGAGAGGAAAGGAAATTTCAAGGTGTACATATAAGTCAGTTTATTGTTAATCAGATAAAAAATTAGCAAGACATTGGGTCAGTCAGCAAGAATGTAATGGCTAATGCAGTGTTGCCAATATGACGAAATTTTACGTAGACTTAAGAAATTCGAAAATCTTTCAGAAAGAAAATAAAATTGACGCTGTACAACTACCAGGGTGTTACAGAACTTATTGAAACATAATGAAAGTCGAAATCGGACTCTGGGAATTCTTTGCCTTGAATACCACTCAATGGTAAGGGTCCGGAATAGAAAATTTGGCTAAAAGATTACTACATGTTGTAAAACATAATGGATTGTTCTTTGAAGATTATATTTGCTTCTATTGTCTCGATATGAGTTATTTTAATTTTCTTCGTCAAGAGGTCAGCAACTGATGTAACATTCCAGTAACTAACTCTATGGCTTACAGAACTTTCAAGTTCATCGCCGCAATAAGAATCGTTCGGGATAGATTCTATTTTGGGTTAGATCAAGCCAGTTTTCATTACGAACACCTATTCTCGAAGATCCCTTCTAATATTGTCCTCCCAACGACGTCTCGGTCTTCTCAACGGTTTCTTTGCCTCCGGCTTTCCAACCACGAAATTAGTTCTCGCACTACATGGCCATCTTAGTCGCTGCGATTTCATTATTCTTACAACATCTTGTGAATCCTACAGTCCATGGAGGTCTTCATTATGCAATCTTTTCCATTCTCCAGTCATCTCGTTTGGTTTTAGCTCTTATACTTTCCTCAAAGTCTTATTTTCAAACATGCAACTCACGTTCATGGCAAATAGAAAGTATTACCGTGAGAATAACAGTTCTGAATTTTTCAATTTCAACTTCGTTGATATCAATCACGAGGTTAAGACCTTGGGGACTGAATAGAAAGATGCGTTCCTCGATGCTAAGTGACTTTTATTTCTTTCGTGACCTCGCTTTGACTTGTTACATATGCTCCGAATATTAAATTTGTTTACTTTTTCTTTGTTCTCACTCTTAATCGTTATTTCTCTATTTCCTTCATCCCCTGTGTTTCGGCTTGTTGTCGTGTATTTTGTATTCTCTGTGTTTACCTGTAGACCTATCTCATCGCAAGCTTCTACATCTCTGTTACTTTGTAGTGCTTCTATATAGCGCTCTTTTAAATCTACATCATCCGCGTACACGAGCAATGCATTCAAGTCATTCAATGTCAGTTCCTTTTTGTCCTGTTTTATTTTTAGAATCGAATATTTTAATGCAACGTCTCTTCTATTTTTAGAATCACATATTCTAACTCAACGTTAAACAGTAGTAGCGGTAAGGGATCACCTTATTTCAGTCCGTTGCGAGTCTTGAAACCAGGGTTTCCGGCAGGATTTTCAATTGGGGTGGGGTGTAAAGTCAAAATTGGGAAGGGGTAAGTGTAATTGTGTACGGTTTCTATGGATTTTTCACAGCAAATATTTTAAAGCTGTGGCTGTTGTCAAAATTTTGGGGATAAACACACCCCACAGGGGTGAGAGGTTTGGCGGAATTACTGCTTGAAACCATTTGACATATTATTACCTATCTGTACTCTGCCGACGCAGAGACAATCTGATAAGTTCTTTTTTTAAGAATTCCGAACCGTAACAAGATATTGTATAACTTTTCCCTTTTGATAGAATCATATGCTTTCTTAAATTAATAGCTGGTGAACGGTGTATAATAGCATTGTATTCCTTGTCTAAGATTTGTCTCAAGGCGAAAATCTGGACTAAAATGAATCTATTTCTTCTAAATCTACACTGGTGATCTTCAATTATTCCATCTACGTATACGCTTAGGCGTGTTAGCTGTATATTACTCAATACTTTGTAACTTGTTGGAAGTAACGAGATTCCGTGGTAATTATTACAGTCCAATTTATCGTGTTTTTTTTTGTCTTGAGGTTTTCGATTCCTTTGAAAGCTCCTCCTTTCTCCAATATAGGACATATCAATTTATGTAATTCCTTGATTAGTGCCATCCTTCTGCTTTCATTAAATCGACTGGAATATTATATATTTTTAAGCAGTGTAATATTAGTAAAATATTCGACCAGTTTTAGAGTGCAATGGTTAATTTAGTGTTGTCATACCACAAATTTTATCTAGATTAAAAAAACATGGAGTTTAATTGGAGGTGAAGGTCAAAATTGAAATAACGTACTTGCATATGGTGAAGTTACATTTGTAATAAAAATGAGATATAATAGAAACTGGAAAAACAGAAGTAATTCGTCTAAAACTTATATAAAGTAAAACTGATTATCTCTCTATATATAAAATGGATGCATGTATGTACGAGATGTATGTATGTTCCAGTATAACTCTGGAAAGCCTTGAGCAACTTCAACCAAACGTGTTACATTTACAACCTAGAAAGAAAGACTGTGGGGTAAGATACCCTTAGTTCTCCTAGGAAAGGGAAAGGCTGGCATGTAAAATCAGTTAATAGATCACGATTGTCAGATATATCCTTATAGGCTGAGCAGCCCGCACAACGATGTAGTTTACCGGGTTGACTACCTACAAGGGGGAAAACTTAGCAAGACTATAAATTCATTAGAAATATTAATTTTTAAAGACTTTTGACAATGATTCGTGGTGTCCTCAAATGCTGCACCGTTCACTCATTTCCCGACGTGATACAATAATGAAATTTTGCATAGCGACTTAAGCCGAGTGACAATACAATGTTCTATTGTTACTTTCATATATTTCTATATATTTAAATATTTTGAAAACATGTTTTAATATATATTTATATATTAAATATATATATATTTAATATGAACTTTTTATCCTAAAATAAGTATTAACCTGCAACGATCCTAAGTTTGACTAGTTTCAGAACACTTTAGAATTTGGGGCGCAAAACATTAAACAATTCCTACTAACAAGTAAAAAATAATTTTGTTTATGCATGACTAAAAAGAAAAGCATGGGGCGCGCCAATTGAAGAATTTATAAAGTGAATTTATATGAGAGCGAGCTCCATGCTTTTCTTTTTCGTCATGCATAAACAAAAAATATAATTTTTTTACTTTTTAGTACAAATTGTTTAAGAAAAGGGTGTCTTTAAAAAGTTTTGCTTTAATGTTCTTTTTCTATTCGACACGCCGCAGGGGGTGAGGTGGCAAACAGCATCTGGACTCCGATCCAACGGGCGGGAAAATAACTAGTTTAAAATAATATCCAAGTCTTATTGTTCAGGAGTACATGTCACTGACTTCGAATCTGTAATGGAGGAGTAATGCAGATTGAAATCGTGCTCATATTGGTAATTATTACTAAAATATTTAGTTTTTTTCGTGTCTCATTTTCTGGAAAATTGAGGATTGGATCTGACTAAATTGTTTTAGCTCATCTGAACATCATTAGCCTGGATGTGTCAGGAAAAGTGTTAGAGTTTGTCTGATGTATGTCTGTTTTACTGGCAATAAACGGTTAGATAATACTGGTCTCTTCTCGAATGAAGAAATCAAACAGTTCGATTTAAATTCTGTCCCTCAGTTGAAAGCTCGGGTTTAGTGTTCATTCGGTATTACAGACCTTGAACATATAATATTCTGCGCGATGTATGATAATTACAGGAATGCACGTAAACGAGGAATTGATTTTAAAAAGTATTGTAGTGATTTAGGGTTCCTAAAAGAATGAAACTAAAAATGTATTAATGATATCTCAGTTGAAGTGAATTTCATTCCCAAAAGTGATTACACTGGATCTGCTCCATCATTGTTTTGAATGTTGTATCGTGTATTCTTTTGTTTAGAAACTACTCAAATCCTAACTTCTAAACTAATTCTACTTAACGTAATGTGCTTTGCACGTTAAATTACTGTCTTATCGTGTGCTTCTTAGCTAATGTTACGGTTTATATTTCTGGAACAGAAGTTAAACTACACTAATAATAACAAACGCTTTCAAGTGGAACCATCCAACCTAAACGTTTCTATAATCTTCTTGAAGGATAAACAAGTGCAGGATTCTTCCCATTGTATCAACTAGATACCAGAACTATTTAGATTCGATAAGTATTGTCTAGTAGTTTACAGTTACTGATAAATAGGCATCAGTCTCTACTCTTTTTTTCTAACGTTTGTCAGAGTGCATTCGATTAAGCGTTGAGAACTCACAAGGGAACCTTCCGTACATGACAGTGGAGTTCGGGAATCAAACCAAACCCAAATGAAAGTACATCACAAGAAACCTAAGTTTGCCAAATCTTAGTCCCTAGTTTGAAGTTGTTCTAGAGATATGGCGTCACAATGATACCGAGCAAACCTATATTACGGTATGTAGAAGATGATTCAGTCCTTACAAATGTCATCACTCCATAAGTACGGAGGTTCCCTTAATTCAGATATAAATAGGCTAGAAAACAAGTTGGTCCTATTCAATCCTCCTCTGTCGAAAGTATTAGATGTACCGGTAACCCTTTGAAATGTGACCTTCTTACCTTGTATTAAATAAAGATATCAGTGATTACACACTTAATCCCCACAAACAATCACCTCATTGAATTAAGTACATATCATTTCGTTTTGTGGTGTTATAAAACAATAATTCATCATTTCTAGGTGCTCGATTTGGTACATTTTAATTTTAATTTATTCCTGTGAAATTGAACTTCGAAAGCAGGCAGAGAAATAATGCCCATTTATTTAAAAATCTAAACCTGTTAATTCTGTTAAATTGAAAAGTAGAAAGTTCTGATTACACTAAGAAGTAGCCTAGCTAACTTACGGATAATTTGGTGTACAGTGGTCTTATTCAATGGTAATATTTGTTTCACACTGACAGATCCCTTTACATGAAAAAGATTAATTAAAACAAAAATATATCTAGTCCAACTAGCTGGATGAGCGGTATAGTTGGAGCTAATCGTGCCTGATCAAGATATTTAGAGGAAGGTGGCTCTGAGGTGGATAAGCCATCTAAACACGCATCCTTCTAAATACGGCACAACTTTTCTAACACGATATTTCCGAAATAACACAAAATTATAGTCACACTATGATATAGTCGTATATACCATAAAGAACCATACTTAACAGTACACATTCAATGTTATTGTTTGTGCTCACTAAAACATATTTATTAATTTATGATTATTTATCAAAGTTCAGTTATAAATCGAGACGTTGTCCGGAGGAAGGGTCCATCACGTACTTTGCAGTAATTTGTTATTGGTGCTTCTTACACAGAACACGTTTTGTTCAGAACTAAAGCACGACTTAATTTTGAACTCAATTGTCATGAAATTTCGTATTAAGGGATTCTGAAAGGTGCTGAATTAGATTCTGAAGTTGCAAATTTTGAATTTCGAAAAAAAAAACAAGATGGCGGCAGCACGAAAGAATCTCAAGTAGACAAATTATCCACTTCTGGACAAGGGTTCTAAAAGCAGTCCCGATCCCAACATTAAAAACATGTTTACCTTTCTTACATTAACTTATCTTTGGAATGCTTTGCAGCAAGTTTCCAAAAGTTAATACATTTACCGTTCACTAATTTAAAATCAGTTCGTCGCCAAAAATGAAAAAGATTCCATTCGTCTCCATTGAACACATTAGCGATATAAAACTTTCCCCCCCTCTCTTTCTTAAATTTTCTTTCAGTGTGAAACTGTGTTGTCTTCCTCTTTTTTATGTTCTCCAATTTGGCAGCTCTCACTTGTTTTGAATAGAGCGTAGCAACTACGAAAACGAGCCGCTAGCTACGATACTGAGGAACATCAATCGTCAGGACTTTTAAAAGACTTACAGAACATATGTGTATGACACACGTGAAAAAAAAAATATTATGCCCAGGTCTTAACTGAAAGAAATATGAAGACCAATTGCATGCGTGGGTTGTTAATATATATTGAGTGAAGAAAAGGGGAAAAACAGATGTACGCAGGGCAAAAGAGAAGTTGGAAGATCATAAATATGTGAGGCACAGTTATTGCACATACGAATGAAGACATTTCGCAGACTTTTTGTGGTTCAAACAATGTTGTGGACAAATGGTGTAATTTAATCAGAAAATTTGTCCCCTACAGAAGCCAAGGGACAAAAGTGACAATGACGATTATGATAAGTTCGAGGTAGTATTTAATATATAACCCCAAAAATATGTGACACGAAATTGTCATATTTTGCACAAAAAGACCTTAGATGTATCCATATACTAAATATGACAATTTTGTGCCACATATATTTTAGGAGTATATAAAAAATTACCTCAAACTTTTTATAATCGTCATTGTCACTTTTGTCCCTTGGATTCTGGAGTCCATATTTGTCAATGACATCTATGAAACAAAAACGTGAGTTTGCAATTTCTTAAACATTTCAAGATAAATATTTCAAACGATTAAGATGTTAATAAGTATGAATGTTACTAGCCTGAAACACTGGCTAAACTTCATCATAACACAACTTTACTATTACAGTTAAACTATTAACAGGTAAAAAATGACTGAAAATAAGAGGTTATGTTTATGCTACACTCATTTAGTGATTATTTTCACAAAGTCCAGTTATTGCTTGCAAACATATCATTTTAAGATGTTGGCAACATTTAAAAATATGAATTCGAGACTTTTTGGTAGAATGTGTACATATTTACATATTAAAATGTTAGGTAGAACAACTTATATGTCCTACATTCTTTACTCATGGTTCATCTTGCTAAGCAGTAGGTTTCCAAAAAAACACAAAATGGATCTGAAGAATTCGATTACATCTACTTTTATGACGTTACTAGTATGTAGCGAATCCGCATACATCCTACCGTCCGTCACGAGTTTTCGTTTTCTTATTATTTAAGGAGGAGACCTATGCACTTAGGGAAACCTACAACAGTATTTTTCTCTGAATGGTCACTGAAATCACACCCCTAAACAAAAGCAAGCAGAAAGTTAATGACTTCAAATATGAGTTAATCTATGCACACTTGTTTGATATATTGTGGTGGGGTCTACAACCTTTCATTGTGCGTGTCGCAGGGTCAGTGCCTGCAGGTTGAGAGAATCTGACTTCGATGACTTCTAGTTACTCGTCTGCATTCAATCTGATGATAATCACAACCTTTTCGCATTTTTCATACCATTTTGTACATCCGTGAAATTGTTTAGGTTTACACCTCTCTGATTTCTTTTATTACGTTTGCATCTTCACCTCCGGTATTCATACCAATATGCAGACTACAGCTATAAATCTTTCTTTAGAGTATTTCTTTATTATACGCACTTCAGTACGTTCTCGATGGCTTAGCCCTAAGGTTATATTGATTGTTTTTTCATAATAAAGGCAAGCAATATAATGGTATATTACTAATATGAAATATTAGAGACATTGCGCTTACATATGACCATTGCGCCCACATCTGAGACATAATTTTCCATTTTGTAGAAGAGTCAGAATAGACTTCGTATTCCTCAAGGCAGACACATTTCTTTAGCTTTGACAGTAACAGGTGTGAGTGAAAAAAAAAAAAACTTGGAAATTTCGCGTAAAGACATTGAGTAAATTCTTTCTAATTTTATCCCATATTCAGTACAAATTTCATTAGATCAGAATAGCATTTTTTTTTCAATAAAATATGAAAACGAATAGAGAATTCTTTATCATCGATTATGCTATTTCTTTATACGCTAGGTGGAGTACGGTGTAGTATTTTCAATAACAGTTCAATTCTCTGTTTAATAACTCTTTCATACTCCAATTGCATTTGGCACTTCCGTATGATTACATCTGCACAAACAAGAAACCAGTATATTGATAAAAATGCATATATGAATCGGAGTATACAGTTGATGAAGTTGAAATACTTATATCCATTTTTAAACTTCAAAGTCTTCTGTTCTCCCCTTTGAAGCGTGCTCTTATTGAGTTCGTATTTTTTTTTTTTTTTTACAATGTTTCTGCTTTTTCAAGAAGTCCGCGATTCTGTAGAGGTTTAAGGCCAATGACGTGAAACGGTAAAAGAGTATTATTAATGATAATTGAGGTTTATATCATGTAAAGAAACCATAAAACTCAAATCTGCCAACACTGAATAATGGGAATTAGTGGGGGATAAGAACGGAGGGTTGAAGAACAAGACATTCTGTGGGAGGAGTGAAGTGTGTGTGTGTGTTTTTTTAGTTTTCTTTAGCTCTCTTCTCTGCTGGTTTCTTTCATGATTGTTTTTATCGCGGCGTCATGCTTGATGTATGGAGAGATTCTCGACGGACAGGTGCGTTGCTCATAGGGAGAGGAAGAAGTAGGAGACAGCAGCGACAGAGGGCGTTGCAAACCAACAACAGAAGAAGCATTTGTACGACTTCCGTCCGACGCCCAGCTTTCCATTTTTTTTTTTTTATCATGGCAAGAGTAGCAAAGAACTAGAGAAAGAAATCACATCGCTACTCGTGTTTTGCATTGTTGCCAGATTTGCTTAACATAATTACATCATATCTTCCATTTCTCCCTACCTAAAGGAATGCCTTTTTTTATGAAGGAGATTGTAAATTGATTATTTTCAACACCAGATAGCAGCACATATATTTTCTTTTTTCTTGCGAGAAATTCGTTAACATTGCTTCTATAAATTCAAACTTGTGGAGTTCAATTTTTTTAAGAACAAAATTCGTAATCATCTAAATATTTCCTCTGTGCATATTTTTTATGTACTATCTTGTTTATTGTTAAACACATTTAAATTGTTGCACTGAATATCCTAATATATAGGTTAAAATTAATAACTATGTTTGTTTGGTTGCTGTGCATATGTTCTGTAGATTCGAAACGCGACTCTTGATAAATTAGAAGTCTTTCTTCGTTCTGAAAGATCTTGTTCAAATTCTCGGATCCGATCATCTTTCGAGTGGCTATTCACAGCTTCGGAAATTGGAAAATTGAATGGGCTATAGAAAATTGCTTTATTGTTCATAGCCTAAAATCTCTTTCAGTGGAATCTACATCGGTAATTAAATGTTTCCAGCACCGAGCCGCCGTAGCTCGGTGGTATGCCCATCCAGGTGGTCGTGCTCGCTAGTGTGGTAGTCTGGCGAAGCAAGGATCGTGGGTTCGAATCCCACCTCGGGCATGGATGTGATTTTAACTGTGCTCTCAGTAGTTAGTGATGCAAGTACACACAAGTATAATGCAAGTAAAAACAAGTTCAACAAGTAATAACAAGAACCCGTTTAGGGTAAACAATTTAAAAAAAAACGGGTAGAAGAACACTGGCGTAGCATTCGGAAGGTCGTGGGTTCGATCCCAGCGGCCGACCATTCTGACTGAGTTTTTTCTTCAGGTACACCAGACAAATGCCGGGAACCTTCAACATAGGTCCTGAGCGACGCCTTCCCGAATCCTTTCCCCTCCCCTATCCCGGCCTGAGCTGTAAATGCCTAAAGGCCATAAAAATAAAATTCAATGTTCTCAGTGAACCTAATTTTAATAAGTGTTTTAAAACTGTTCATACTTCATAACGTATATTTGACATGCATAAATAAACCTTTCAAAATATTCGTTGTGTGCTTTTATTTAATTAAAACCTGACGATCGTTTCGTTAACCTTCCTGCTAACATCGTCTGGAGATCTTACCTGATGTTAATGTACTATCGTCACAAAAAATAAGTTCCCGCCTAGATTTACGCTTCAACGTATGCATCCCAAATGGAATCACAGTTTAATGGGTTGCATCATAATAGAAAAATGTAAAAGCTACATTATATGTATTTATGAGAAGTTAAGATAGGAATAGTACAGTACTATCGAAATTCGTGTGCTGTTAACTTTATGTTTGATCAGAAGCAAAAAAAATATTGGGGTGGGAAGCATTTATTAGCTTAAAGCTAATTTCTAAGTCTCCTGATAGTACAGCTAATAAAAAGGGACTCACAATCCCGCTCAGTCCTTCCGTCCGTCTATCCGTATCAATAAAATAAATCTCAGGAACCACAAACAATAAGGAGTTGTCACTGGTAAGGCAGCTTGTTTGTATCCATACTGACGTGGCACTTTATTTATTTTATAACATTTTGTTTCCTAGTTTATCTCTAGTAAGAAAGGTTAGTTTTTCTGCATCTCTTGAAGACGAAGAAGAATATGAGCGAAGAAAGTTATTATTACCATTTTATTATTAACATTTACCATTTTTTACTACAGTAATGTATTCATTTCCTCCTACTTATACAGCTGGGAAATCAAGAAAACACTCAAATCTGTGGGTAGAAATCAACTACAAACAAGGATCAAGAAAATGTTCTGAACAGTACCGTACTAATGTATACTATGATAAACAATAAACAAAACTTAAACCTTTGTACAGAACTGTTAACAGATACATACATTTCAAATCTATTCAGCAAACCAATTTGCATTAGTAACGCACTAACTATATTTTATTTAAAAAACAACAACAACAAAAAGTAGTTTTCCCTCCTACTAGAAAATACCTAAATAAGGTCCAAAGGTACCTCCCACGCTCTCTCTTGCAAATAACACTTTGCATAAAGGTTTATTGTTTTCATTAGTTATACCTACAATTTACCTGTCTGTATGGATAGAATGCAGTGTATTGTAATTCCGCAAAAGTACGGTTTGTTCACAAGATTAAAATAAAATTTACTTGATTCCTTCGTTTTGTTGTTAATAGCTTGTGTTGTTGGGGATCCTGAAGCAAATCTATGTTGGTCTGCAGTTTTTAATATATTTTTATGTCCTCCGGATTAAAAGTACCGGCACTGAACTCTGAATCTATAATATGATAATATGGAACAAGTAGTTTGTTTCTACAACGAAATTTAAAGCACGACATATATTTAAACTTCATTGATTTAAAAATTTAAACTCTTCAAATTGGTGTTCTTTGCTACATAGTTGACATATATTGGTTTCAGATTCTGTTTTGATTGTTTAATTAAGTTTTACTGGCAAAAGAATCAAAAAAGAGGAAAGTGGAAAGTACAAACATAGCCCTAGGAAGTAAATGTAGGAAGCGAAACTTACATTACCATAGAAAAAATATTACTCCCATCTTTATTAATTTATCACATTTTCCTCGTTCCCTTCATTGTTTGTTTGCTTTTCGTCTGTTTGGACTGTCTTCCTTTACCGGAGTTCTCTCTCATTCATCATTTAAGCACGTTTCATACAAATGACATCCTCTTCACGTCAACATTGCACTTCCTCCTGTGTGTTTATTTTGGTTGGCTATTCTTTTTTTTTAACAAACACAAAAGTACGGTTGCATTCCCCTATTCCCCTCATTCTGAAATTGATGGACATCTTTCCGTTCTCGTCATTATTTCCGGATTTTCTAAATCTCTCTTTCTCTCTGTCTCGATATATTTAATGACACTTGTTCGCTTTGCATTTCAGATCAGATATTACTAAACTTTTATTTAACATTTAGCGTGCATTCACATATACATAGCGCTACATACAAAAACAAAGTGCTGCTGGATTCGCAATTGATTTCAATACTAATAAAAAAATATTACGTTCAAACTTTGATTTATGATACGTTATTTTCGAAATCTGGTGATATCGGAATGCATAGTTTTCAACTTATCGACAGTTATATTGAAAATTTTTGCACAAAGTATGGCATATGTTATGTGCTATGTAACCCTGCTTTCAGGCTTCAGTAGCAAGTGCTAGAAAGCCTTGTATCAACGCTCTGTTCGTCTGTCGAACTCAGGAACTAGATGGCTACAAAGGTTGTTGAGGTGTCGTTCTGTCGTAGCAATGACTCGGCAAGACAAGGTCATACATCGCATAATTGTATTTATCCGTCACTCGGTAGACAACTTTCAATCATTTCATTTATAAACTTTTCCTTTTTCTTTTTTGGATAGATAGAAGGGATAATATGTCTATCTGTTAATACGTCTATATGAAAATGGATTTATGTGACTATACCAGTAAGAATATAACTTCAATTATGGTATTAGTTGCTTCATCATATGTAAACAGAGTTAATAACATTAATTTTATTATTTTATTTGTGACATACAAATCATGACATTTTTCACATGACATGTTTCCAAGTTGTGGGGATAAAGTACATCTCATCTCTGAGCACATGGGCTGTTATTAAAAGTAGCTGCTTGCACCAAAGAATTTTCCAGTTGAACTCAAGAACCTTTTATTACAGAATTCTTGCCTAAATTATCTAATAATTTTATATCATTCTATTCGTGAACAATTAGTGTTTCTAATGAGTGTTTTATGATTTGTTTCAAAGCTTATAGATAGCATACTAACAAATAATATAAAATATTTTACATCACGCGCTCTATGTAGCAAAAGAAGATAAAAAAATTGAATAATCAACACTGCCTTCTGATAAAAGCAGCAAAATTGCGTCAAACCACTTGACATATCTTTACCCAAAGCATATGAAATCTTTGAACTTTAATTACCGCCAGAGAATTTGCTGTAGCAAACGCATTTTCTGAGGGGTGGTTGTATACAAACGCGGAGCAAGCCATTATCAGCACATTAGGTGAAGGGGAAAGTTGTCATTTATTATATTTGTAGACTACGAGCTCATGTACATTAGTACTGTCTCTGAAAAGGCCTGTGCAACTTTGCATTCTTTGAGCAAACTTATAAATTTTATTTCTATCTCCCTGAAGGAAATGCTTGTTCAGGACTTAGTAATGCCTCATGTGGATTATTGCAACGCAGTGCTTGCTAACCTGGATGATACACACACGTACTGGCTACAGCGCATTCAAAATGCTTCAGTTCCTTTTATATTTAATCTTAAACATTATGATAATCTAACATCTTATTTCAATAGGCGGCAATGGTTAAAAGTCTCACAACGACAGGAATGACATTATTTAATGCTTCTACTTAAAATTCTACGCTATCGGCAACCTTCCTATCTCTTGCAACGTTTTAAGTTCCTAAGCGATCATCACAGCCGTGACACTAGGTCTCGTGAAAACCTATTACTTTCTTCTTCACCATAACTCATGCTTTTATTCGAAGTCCTATACAGTTTCTGTATCCCGTAAGTGGAACGGACTGCCAATTTCCATCAGAGACTCAACTTCATTAACAAGTTTTAAATCTATGCTTTACAGCCACCTCTTAGAGCAACACAACTAAGATATGTTTGAATAGTACCTAGGTATTCTCTCATATCGTCAAATTCTATCCAATAAATACCAGTATACCTTTAGCTGTCATTGTAAATTTAATTGTAAGTCGATAATGTTAGTGTGATGCGGAAAATGAAAAGGGACCATTTGCCGGTAAAACAACATTTTACAGGAGAGCGGAAAAATACAGGAGAGTTATTTTCTTTGCGTTTTTTAATGTTTTTTATGTTATCTTATGTTTTATTTTTAATAAAGAATATTCCAAAGAAATTTTAATTAAAGTTTTCATTTCTTAAATATGAAGGATTTGTAAATAGGATGCAGTTTTGTGTTCAGCAAAGTTTAATCTCGGTTTTTTTTTTCAAAACTCCTCCTTTCCGTAAATTTCAATCAAATCTGCATAACTCAGTCAAATTTTAAGATATTTTTGTAATTTTGGCGGGAAATTGTTAGAAATTATATTGCCAATACAAAACAGTTAATAACATGATTTTGACAAATTCCGACAAATGGTACCTTTTCATTTTGCGCATCACATATATATATTCTCATGGTACTTATTGCATTGCATTTATACCTATATTTTTCGCTTGAGTGTGTGTGTGGTTAGTGAACTTTAGATTATCTAAAATCTGTAGTGTAGATAAGTTTTGTTTTGTTTCCTCTCCTTTATTTTTTGCTTTACTTTGTTTACATTTCTGAACTTTGTTATATTATAAATCTCTTCCATCTTAGTAGTGTTTACCAAAACTGTTAATTACTCTCTCTGTATTCATGGTTGAGTGGTAGAAAAGGCCATGCAAAACAAGACGTAAATAAATACATTAATTGTGTAGCAGTATCCTCCAACTATCATTTAATATTATTTACTTTATGCTATCTTTCAGCTCAAAGTTTTGGGTCATGTTTGTATCTGAGACAATAGACATTATGAGCAGTATCATTTTAAATTTTGAGTACGTTATATGAAGCTGGCTAGAAATCTTTGGCTTTAGCTCATTACAGGTTTGAGGGGTAACATTTCTCTTTCAGATAAAGGAATAGCCGACACAACGTTACTCTACACGTCATATAGGCAAAATCGAGGTGAAACTGTGAAAAAACTCAAGTTGAGTTGCATTATATGATTTGAATCTGCGTTCCTCCACTCCGAGTTAGCGACCTGATCCTCTATGTTTCAGAATATCGATTTCAACGAAATCAATACAGATAACAATATATCCATGGGGAATATAAATGTCGATTCTTAATATTGTATAAATGCCAAATCAACGATGTCAGTAGCATCGATTTCCGTATTTCAATTTGGGTACTTTTGACTTCAACAAGACGACTAGATACATGCAAAATACTGACTTATAGTTGAAGTCCTGTTTAATATTAGGCTATTTAATATCAACTGTATTCAAACTACTGGGACAATACTTGTGAAACCTTATCGACTAGCAGATTCCATGGTTGTTGTGTAACTTCTTATCTAAGCTCGAGTGCTTATCTTCAATTTACGATATAGATAGTAATAAATTGTATGTATGCTCTCAATGTATACACACACTGTAAAATGGTAATACACATAATTTACGTTTTTGGTTCACATGCCTTTTGAAATTCCTTTAGATTTGTACTAAAAAGAATGTAAGTAATGTGCATTAAAAATGTAGAAGAATTCTTCATGCTTTGAAGAAGCTGAGTGTGTGTGCAACACTTCTTGCGTATTTAATTTCTCGAGTCAATATTATCGTTTCAATGTTTGTGGTACATAATTTTGTTCATAATTTAAGTCTTTATAAACTGACTCATTTACACATTGCATTTCTTTTATATATTACAAGAAAAGTGAATTTAAAAAAAATGTTTTTTTTTGCTTTCATTCAGTAGCTTAGTGTTGAAATGTTAAAGGAGACAAAGCTAAGCAAAGTGAAAGGATCTGCCGGAATCAGAGACAATTAATTAAAAATCAAAATTAAATCTGAAGTAATTTTCTGTCTACTTGCTTTCACTCACGCGCTAGCGTGATCCTTTTTTTTTCTGAATGGAAAAATGTTTACCAAATGGAAAGAGCTCTCGTGCTTTGTGAGTTGCTAGATTTAAGACAGCCGAATACAAGGTCTGTCTGAAAAGAAACGGAACTGGTGTCACTGACAATTTATTGCTATGCCAAACGGCAAACTACATAACGTTCGCTTCAAAGTAATCACTATCCAGTTTAACACACCTTTCCATTCTTCTCTGTCCCGCATCCATGCACTGCTGGAAGGATTCTTCTGGAATGTTCCGCAGCTTCGTCGTTACGGACACCTTGATTGCCCCACCCTTTCAGAACAGGTCTCCTTCATAATCCCCTTTAGGTTGGGGAATGAAAAAAACGACAGGGGTAAGAACAGGGGAATAAGGAGGTTGTTCCAGGACGACGATGTTCCTTTGGCAAAGGGACTGCCAAATGTTGAGGGCGTTGTGACTTGGTTCAATGCCATGATGCAGCAACCACGATTTTTCCTACCATAACTCTCGTCTCTTCTCGCTTACTGAGCGAAGCAAGCGTCTCAGGATCTCTTTGTAGACTTGCTGATTTATCGTCAGACCCTATGGCGAGAACTCAGTCAGTCGACGATCAGCACACAACACCCTGCCTTACCCATTATGCGCTCGTTAGTCCTGTTTGTTCAAGGACTCACGCTCTTGGAGTCATCTTGCACTTCCTCACGCTCCTCTCTGAACCTCTTGTGCCAGTCACACAAGTGTACGTGACACTGTGTTATCTCCATACACTTGCCGGAGTATTTGAAGTGCTTCTGACGGGGTTTTCCTCAATGGGACCAGATATTTCAGGTTGATTCGTTGCTTCATGTTGATTGTTCGTTCCTCGGTTCTCACAGCTCAACGACCCCGCAAATACAACGGTTTAAAAACGTTTACAAAAATGTAATGGTTGTGGAAAACTGAATTGCAGTCCTATACTATCAAGACATCATATTATTTGAGTACATAATAACCTTATCCTTATTTCGTCCATAGCCCACACAACAGACTCAGTTCCCTTTCTTTTCAGACAGACCTCGTATATCGAGATGTGCTGAACCCAAGTTCTGAAATCAGTTTAACTCAACCTGTTATTGTTTAAGGCGCTGCTGGACTAAGTTGCGAATGGAAAAACGGACGAAGTGAGGTGGAAGATAATAATAATAATTTGGAGTGTTCGGTGAAAAGCAAAATCATCTCTACAAAAAGGAAAGGAAGATGAGAAGTGTGTGGGAGAAAAAGATGACTACTAAAATTAATTAAAACAGAAACCAGTAGCGATATTTTTTTTTTCATGTAGAAATCAATTTTTTTTCCATTGATATAAACTTTCAGGCATTCTAGAGAAGCATTATCTGTAACCAAAAACTAGAAAATGGAAATTTATTCAGAAGTTCTATCTTTACAGTAGATTGGATAGTTCTACTACTTAATTAAATTTATGCATGTATATTAAACTTGTGTTCATACTATTTCAAAGAAACTTATAAAATATATGCACATAAATATTTAGAAATTGGTTACCGGACATAAATATCATCTTCTGATTCACCTGTTTCCAATTCTCTTCTCCCACATAAATATACTTAAAAAAGTGTTGATGTCTGTTGAATATCAGAAAGTATTTAAAAAGTGGCGTTCACTTGTCAGAACACATTAGACTGATTTAATTACTTAAATAACTTCTTGGAATACAATTAATGAAGCCTACATCCATACATATGTTTCCCACGAGATTTTACAGATAGAGCTAACTAGTTCTCTGAAGTTAATTTATGTTGACTACCTCTGAGAAAAGCAAATCAATTAAAAGTTTTGTTATGAAAAGCAAAGTAAAGTTATGTGGTATTCGCTACAATGAAATCAGTTTAGATAATAAATAATTAACAATATTTTAGCCTCCTTCCAAAGAAATAGTAACGTAATATATTTTTTGTTTCAGTGAACTCACGCCCACCTGGCTTCATATGAATATCATATAAGTTAAACTGTCGGAAGTGAATTTTAAATTAGGGAAACTTTCAGAACGGTGATAGTAATTGACCTCAGTGATAGTTATTGTTCGTAGTCGCGGAAGATGATTTGCTTTCAGAACTTCCTGCGTAGAAATTTGAGCACATCAAATCACACGTGATCTCCAATTTCCGTAGCCAAAAAAGCATGTACTAGTATGGTGTCATCTGCGGCTATCACTACTTTGAAAATATTAGGCGCCAGAAGTACTATCAAATATTATCACTCCAACTATACATTTTTCAGTGTACATCCAACAATAGATCTATGATTTATATAGCCAGAAACCGTCTACTCATAACGTGCGATTATTACACCAATTTGGTATATGTAGCTGTCACCACCTTGGAGAACTTAGAAATCAAATGTGTCATATAAGCCAATCCTACATAGCAAGAGATGCTGGTGTTAATTCAACACAATTTTGATTAATACCTCTGTTGGTGTTAATACAACACAATCGTATTTGACACATCACACTTTTCAACCCAGTGATAGTTTTTGAATGACACTTGTATCGTGCTAAATCAACACCGAAACAGCTGCATTGTGTTGAATTAACACCAGAAGCAACACCAAAGTGCCTTGCTTGTATTGAATAAACGCTCACACAAGTTATAATATAATTCTTGTATAGATTTTTATTCACAATATATCCTGATGAAATCAGGTGTTCTCACTGCTACCTAGTGGTACATTTCTTAGATTCTTCATTGGTCTCTTGGTTAAGGCAATAAGTTATCACGCATACAACCTAGATGTATCCCCGCTTCCACCAACTTGTATTACCTTTTTCCTAGTCTGTCAGAGAAGGTTTCTTCACATATTTGTGCATTTAAATTTGCACCAAAATGATGAAATCTCAACTCTTTCGCGGGGGTGCAAAAAGATGTACAAGAATTAGCTCTGCAACTTTTCTAGGACTGTCTCCGTACAGGAAATATTGGCCGAAATTAACGTCATCTTACCACTCTGATAACTGTTAGCGTTCTGCCCAAGTGCCTTATGAAGGATAAAGAATCGTGTCAAGTAGTTGTTTCGTAGCTTCCGGCTTAGAATAGTCGGTAGAGCATCGGGGCGCTGACCGGAGTTCAATTCCCGCCCCTATCATTTTATTACCTCCTTTTTCAATTTTTGTTATTACTTATAAATAATTGTTCCGTTTTAATTCCTTTTGCATTTCTAACATTTTACACAATTGAAGGGAAAAGGTCTGTTTAGAAAGGAGGTTAGATTCCATTCATTACATGAATTTTCAACATCCTACACACACTCACGTAAATAGATTAGGTAATATTGTAAATTACCGTTTCTTAAAATCGGGAAAGAAGTTCTTAACTGTGCATCGAAAAACCAATTTTCTTAGAAATGAGATATCAATATTTTATTTCAAATGAGAACATGCCTGCTTGGAAATAAGACCAATTATCTAATTTCCAAACTTACATGTTCTTATTTTAAATTAAATTAAATGAGAATGTTGACATCTTATTTCTAAAAAAAATGTTTCTCGATGCACCGAAAACAACTTCTATCTCAATTTTAAGAAACCGTTTTTTTCAGAGTGTAGAAATTCAGGTTAGATGATTATCTTTATTAGGCTGGTTTTCAAACAGGCGCTCAACGCTTGCTTTGTTTGCGATTTGGCTGAATAGCCAATTGAAACACATGTTTAAATACGTGCTCTACGTTTCTATTGGCTACTCATAGAAATCGCGAGCGCCTACAAGAAAAGCCAACCTTACACGCGTGTGCTTTCACTCACTTTCTGCGCTGACATCAGTTTCTCGAATATTTTCTGTACCGTGACGGTTGTAGTTTTCCACAATGTACTAAATCGACGATCTGAGATTAAGAAGTCGTACTTTAAAAATATATATATTTTTTTTTTGAGGATTTTACCAGCAAGTCGCAACTCTACTATATGTGGCAAAATAACTATCCTCAATTTAAGGCTGTCATATAAATAAAAAGCTTTTTCCAAGAGGTTTTTCAATTATTGCAATTGAACGTGAAATAGCCGTGCTGTGGTAGAATGTCTGCATTTTCCCTTCTGATGTGATGTACTTCAATTGATAAAACGTTAATGTCGTCAACAGAGACAAAGCAGATGATCTTGAATTGAAATTTATTTATGGTCTTTAGACATCTAAGGCTCAGGCCGAGATAGAGTAGGACAAAGGATGCGGAAACGTGTTGTCCAGGGCCTAAGTTGAAGGTACCCTAAAGCGGGACTACTTTGGCAGGTGTAATAAAACTAATATTAACATAGTAACTTTTGTTCATGCGTTGTTAGATCCATTGAGTTCATTCTAACTTATCTCTTCCAGATTTGCTACAGTGAGTTAAACTGGTTCTGAAATCTATACGAACGGTGGGATATCATCTGTACCGTAATTATACAGGTAAACAGTTCGAAAACACGGTACGGGATGTACAATATGGAAACATGTCTTAAGCTGAAGCCAGCAGGAAGTTCAAACTTCCGGAGGGAACCACTGAAAACAAACTCAAAAGTGCTCACCTGAGACAGCAAGAGTACCCGACGGCTTTGACCAGAGAAAAATAGGTCCTAATTGCAGATTCCGTGGAGGTTTCCTCTTACAGCTGGGGATGTCAAAGGGGTTGTACATAAATTTGCGAAGAAACAAGGGCGTATCATCAAAGAATGAGAACACAACATTCCTGGAAGTGATTTTGTTGAGAAGTTTATTCAGATAAACAATCTAAGTACACGGTTGGTTTCAAATACTTACTACAATGCACTGCCGTAGGAGAAGATAACATCAAAGAGTTATTTGAAAATATTTCGAAAGTGTTAGTGAGTGCATCTGCTTGCAACGTGTTTAGCTACGATGAAACTAACATAATGAACGATACCGATACAAAGAAAGTGCTTATGCCAAGAGGAACGGAGCGAGTCCAAGAGCATTATCGAGGGTATATAAGCATCATGATTTGTGGAAACGCAGCAGATGAGCTTCTGCTGCGTATGGTCGTGTATAAATCGGACAATCTCTACGAAAATTGAACAACAACTGAAGATCCGAACAGAACTGTTTATGCCAATAGTGCTTCAGGCTAGTTCGACACGAATCTATTCGAAACAAAGATTTTCTGTGTTTTCCTGCCACTTCTTCTTTCCCTAAACGGTGATCCTCAAAACAAGAAGATTCTTATAGGAAATAATTTGGCTGCACATTTTTCTCCTGCAGTCATAAAGGCTTGCAAGGGATAACAATTTGAGCATGAATCACCTTCTCCCAAATTCCACACATCTGCTACAGTCATTAGATGTAGCAGTCTTTGCTATATTAAAACGGATTTGGCGAAATTTGTGAGATTCATGGAGGAAAGAAAGTAGGTACACTGGAATCATTCCGAAAGAACATTTCCCCAACCTTCTATCTCGACTGTGGCAAGGAATATTAACCACAGTATCCAACAATATCAAATCGGGATTTCGTGCCACAGGGATTCACCCTTTTAACGTCAAAGAAGCACTGAAGAAGATTCCCAAGAGAAGTTCAGAACATGCAAATGCATAGCTTAGTGCAAGTTTGTTAGAATATCTTCCAAGATAGTCGAGGTTTAAAAACAACCACCCTAAGGAGAAAGAAGGAGCAACAAATTAGACCAGGAGAAGAAATGAGAGAGCAGTCAGCGGAGACCCAAGACCCAGATGAACATGATCTTCCCGATACATCCACCGGTGCTCAATCCATCTGATCAGGCACACCTATCAGTGCACACCAAACATTTGGTACGGCTGGTAAAAGTACCCATGCCAGGAAAAAGACATAGTTGCCACTAGCAAAGACAGCCAGAGACAGCCTTCGCGACGGCGCGGCGGAGTAGTCAACTTGTTCTAGAACCGGGATTGGACCTTGCAGATGACCAACGTGCTAACTGTGGCGTGACCTGCAACTATTACAGAGGAGGCTGAGTGTGTTAACTGTAAATGGGTGCGTGGTTTATGCATGGGAAAAGCATATTATCTGTGTCGTTCATGCGAAGACGACATAGCCCAGTAAATATAGGGTTGCGAGCTGAAATAATTTATAAAAAGCTATTTTTTTCAGGATTTATTCTTTGTGGCCTCCCAAATGAAATCCCAAAAGTCCCCTAAAATCCCATGTTCGCTTCCCCCCCAAAAAGGCGGACAAAGATGGCGGCCGGAAAATACAGTAAATATGGAGTTGCGAGCTAAAATAATTTATAAAAAGCTATTTTTTTCAGGATTTACTCTTTGTGGCCTCTCAAATGAAATCCCAAAAGTCCCCTAACATCCCATGTTCTCATCACCCCCAAAATGGCGGACAAAGATGGCGGTCGGAAAGTACAGTAAATATGGGGTTGCGAACCAAATAATTTATAAAAAGCTATTTTTTTCAGGATTTACTCTTTGTGGCCTCTCAAGTGAAATCCCAAAAGTCCCATGTTCCTTTCACCCCCAAAATGGCGGACGAAGATGGCAGCCGGGCTCGCAATACTTACTCTCCTTTTTCTTTAATAACTTTCGTTAATTTAAAGCTAGGTCAGTCGTGTTTTCACTATTTTAAACAGCAAATGTTGAAGAATGTTGATAGTAAAATAATTAAACTTACCTGTAATAACCTTGAGAATGATTCGCCTCCTATTTCTTTCTTCTATTAAAGAAAGACGCATAGAAATGTCATCAAATAAAGATGGAGGATAAGGCGCGAGTTCATATTTAAAATATTCCGGCAATTCCTCATGTGACTGCAGCACAGCAGCAATCCGACTGAAAAGCTGAATTGGATTGATGCTAATAGATTCCTTTCTAATACTAATTGTATTGTGTGTTGCAGATATTGGCCCGACTTTATCTTTTCTCTTCAAAACTATATTTCTAAATGTTTTATCCATCATTTCAGACAATGATTTCGACCCAATCTCTACCGCTCTCTCACAATTCACTTTGACGTCAGCTACTAACCCTGTTGCAATATTGATGAGCTGCTCTTTTTGGTTGAGTTCAAAGGGGTTGTGAACAGTGAGCCAATCAGAAAGCTTTTTGATGTCTTCATCATCTCTATATTGGCGGGAAGGTCTAAGTTCTACATGCTGTTCCGATGATGATGAACGTTTTCCACAGAAGTGTTCTAAGGCTTCACGTACCTCCATGGTTATAGGCTTCAATACCTCCATGATTATAGGAAATGACAAAACCCAACGAGCCAATGTGGAATCCGTAATACCTCGGCCATGACTCAAACCTCCTGAAACTTTCATCGCTCTCATCAGACTTTGCTCAGTTACCATATCAGCTGCAGTTCCACTCCAGTAACAGTCTTTCCTCCGAACAGTAAAACATCCGTTGTGAAAAAGTTTCGCAAATTCTTCTTGTTTCATTTTAATTTTCAATTCTTCCATCTGTTGCAGATAACATTGAATAGATTTCGCGTAATTCAGATGTCCAGCTGCGTGAAAGTAGGGGAGCATGCATTTAAGTGTATAAACATAAAGGTCCCAGTCTCCAGTACGTTCAGCTCGAATATAAAGCATTATCATTTGTACTTGTTCCAGGTATTGCAGCCACAATTTTGCTGTTCGGCCTTTATCCTTCATTTGTGTCTTTACCTCGGCTAGATCTGCTATTAGTTCTTTCATGTCAGGATGATCCTTCAGGTCATTTAAAGTTTTAATCCTGATATTAAATCATCACAACTGGAACGTATTCTACTTTCCTTATCCTCATCGCCTAAGTAACAATACTTCCAAAGTTGCTGGTAGACGGCTATGTATGTCAGAAAATGTGCTCTCAATGCTCTTGCGTATGCAGTTCCACTGAACATGTGCACAACAGTATTTTGCGCATACAATAAAGCCCAAAGTTCTTCAAGTCCACTACCTGACATAATGTGCCCAATAGTACCTAAATATGACATTAATAAGTGAAAACCTCCCAGTTTGACTACTACTTTAGCTAAATCCCTGTCTGGGGCAGCTGATGCGACAACACCTACAGCCTTCCAATAAAGAGGCTGGTCAAATGTAATAGTGCAGGAATCCTGTCCCATTTTCTTACTTTCCTCGCATGCGAAGAGAAGAGAAGTATAAATTGTACTGAGGTTTGATGCTGCCATATTGAAGAAAGGGACCGCAGTTTATTAAACTGTGGGTTATCATATTGAGTGATAGCGTGCATGAGGCCATTCCAAGATGGTTTAGGTGAACTTTTCGTGAGATGCATCATCAACCAAACATTATCTGTAAAGACGGAGAGCCTGATGGAGATTAGGTACTGTCATATCCTCTGCTGGCATCAGGCTCTTTATTTCCATATTTAAGAGTCCACTGTTGGTTGGTCTTTTGTAAAATGTTATATTCCTTCTAGCAAGAGCAGATATCATATCTGCTGAAGGCGGTACAAGACGTTCTACATGCGTATCTTTGCAGATTTTCTCCTTTTGGTGTAGATATTCTTATCCCACCCATACTGTGAAAAGTACCATGACCATCTAATGTTCTCGTGTTGATATCTGCGTTATCAAACACGAACTGGATCAAAATTTCTGAATATTGAGGTTCTGTTGGAATATTCGAACACATTCTATAATATTCATATCTTCTTACTTCACTGTAGCTGGTCGACATCCCAAGACTATGAAGGATGTCGATCAATTGTCGAGATCCATAATGTCGCAAACAGTAAACTCCAACTGCTAGTTGGATTGCTGATATAAAAGTACGTTGTCGACACATTGAAATAATAGAATGGTAGATCATGAGACGTTTTCGATACAGCACATTCGGATCACCTTTTTTGCTTGATGTTACGCCCTGAACAAATAATTTCAAAGACTCTGGAAGGAGATCGTCCTCATTATGAAACATGTGCTCCGTTGCAGGATAGCAAGTATTGTTATAGATTTTAGATTGAATATCTTCTCTAATTGTTTTTGCAGCCATTGTAACAATACATTCTCTCTCATTTTGCTCATTTACTTCTCTCTTTTTGTACCAGGAAT